>OZ024914.1:56475017-56614974 GCA_964017125.1 Flabesymbios commensalis | reverse complement strand
ACTTCATTTTTTCACCACGTTCAAACACTATTTAAGTTAAATGAAGAAAATTAGCATAAAGTGATAAAAGATATATTGGGTTACATGTACGTGAGCTTTGACATTTTTATCATGAAAGTCATCTATTCGCTCAATATAATGTAGCTGACGAACTCTATTTCGCATAGCCCAAACTGTATCTGAGTCTAAAGGTTTGAGCCACAGATTGCGACGGTACAAATACGTTAGTGATTCCTATGGGCGCTCACGGCTAAGGCTTGGCCCCAATTTATCAAGTTAAAAATAGATTTGTTAGAATCAGTAACATTTTACCTATATTTAGCCATTTAAAGCTCCTTTTCAGCTATGTCGTTAATATTTTGTGTGAATGTTGTCAAAATTAGAGTGTAGATCGCACTCACGCAACGCCATGATAACAAACATTGATTTCCCTCTTCAAACAAATTTCACAATCTACGCCCACATCGTCGCGGTGTACAGCTGTCTACGATTACACTTCATAGACCCCACCAACATAAACAGACAAAACATTTTTCTTCTCAATTTTTTTAGAGGGCTCCTATCCTAATATCAAAGAGGATATATTGAAGTACATGGCCTCAAATTTTGACAGCTTTACCATTTTTTTTAAACTATCAGGTCAAAATGCCGAGCGTATTACACCCACTATCTATGAGTTATACATCCCACATAATGAAAATATAATATTGATATTATCCCCTTTGACTATTAGATGTTGCTGCTCCTGTTGTTGGTGATGCTGTTGCTGTTGCTCCTCCTGTTGTATGTGCGGCTGCAACTGCTCCTGTTGCTGCTGCTACTTCTGTTGTTGCTGTTGCCGTTGCTGCTCCTGCTACTGGTGATTCTGTTGCTGTTCCTGTTGATGGAGGTGCGTTTGCTGCTCCTGTTGTTGCTGTTGCTGCTGCTGCTCCTGTTGTTTGTGATTCTGTTGCTGTTCCTGTTGATGGTGGTGCTGTTTCTGCTCCTGTTGTTGCTGTTGATGCTCCTGTTGTTGCTGCTGCTGGTACTGTTCCTGTTGTTGGTGATGCTGTTGCTGCTCCAGTTGTTGGTGATGCTGTTGCTGTTGCTGCTCCTGTTGTTGTTGGTGATGTTGCTGCTGCTGCTCCTGTTGATGTTGTTGCTGTTGCTGCTTCTGTTGGTGGTGGTGCTGTTGCTTCTTCTTTTGTTGGTGATTCTGTTGCTGCTCCTGTTGTTCGTGGTGTTGTTGCTGTTCCTGCTGTTGGTGTCGCTGTTGCTGTTGTTGCTGTTGTTGCTGTTGTTGCTTCTTTTGTTAGTTATTTTGTTGCTGCTCCTGTTGTTGGTGATGCTGTTGCTTCTTCTTTTGTTGGTGATTTTGTTGCTGCTCCTGTTGTTGGTGGTGCTGCTGCTGTTCCTGTTGTTGGTGTGCATAAACCCCGATTCACTCGTTCGTTTGTTCATTTATTCATTCATTATGCAGGATCTACTAGTTCAACCAATGAAATGTGAAAAGAAAATTAACATGATTAACGGTTGCAAACATAGATATGAACACTATGATTAATACGAGAATTTATATTCACATTTTAATATTAAATGACGGGTAATTGCGTCTATAAAGCCATTGCATAACGCAAATACCAGTCCGATAGAGCGATGAAACATAGCCATGATAAATAACACTGGGGTAGTATTCCAACATACATTTTCCAACTTAAATATAGTATCTATTTTATTTTATCATTGATTGCGATGCTGTTGGTGGCCTGCCAACATGTCCTCCGAGATATTTAAGATATGTTTAGCCACAAACTCCTCAGACAGTGTTTCATACGCATGCAAACTGCGACACAACTGCACATGGATTTACGATATGTTAGAGCACTGAGCCAAAAAAAAACAAACTTGAAGTTGTGTCTCTCTACCGCGATCCACAACTTCAAGTGACTAAAAATTAGTTTCATTTGCAAAATCTAGGTTGAAATGTATATGATTATCACAGATTTGAGACAAATTTAATTTCTAAAACCTGGTTATACAAGACAATTAAAACATGAGAAAACAATACTTTAGTCAACTGTAGTCGACATCAGTGTGCTAAGGGTTAATGTTAGACCAGCGTCGAAGATGATAGGCCAACATGAAGCCAACATTGGGTCAGCATCTCGTGCTTGCTGGAAAATGGTAGCACTTTGAATGTTACTGAACATAGTCACATACACATAGCCATATCCCAGCAAACACGTTGCATTAACCCAATGTTGGGCCAGCGTTGTAGACGGTGAGCCAACATTGTACCAACATAGGTGGTAATATGTGTCGTGTTTGCTGGGAAGTATCGTTTAAATACTTAGCTCTCTATCATTCTATGGTTAGGAGGCCACCATTCAATTACTGGGGGGAAGCAATTTTTGAGACTGGATAAATTTGTTATTTCACCTCCTGTCTCCAATATTTTATTTATTTCAGTCTTCCTCTTGAAGCAAAATATTTATTCCACTTTCTCAGATTTTTTCTCTGTCAACAAATTTGGATCCACAACTAGCCTTAGTAGGCCTATTGATGTGGGGGTTAAGGAGAGGAGCGAAGCAAGACCTCACATTAAGTGTCATGTAATCAGGTAATGATGCTGAGCGAAGCGATGCAACATTTTTTTGAGCGCCATATTTATTTGCAACATGACCTTGAGACAATTATTTATTTCATGAAAATTCAGTTTCAAAAAAATATTTATTTCGAAAATACTTCAGCCCCCCCCCCCTGGAGGTAAATGGTGGCCCCATTAGAATGAAAACATTACAGTCCGTCTTGGCGTTCAACGTTTTTTTAATCACTTTATTTGATGATGTAATGCATCACGTGATCTTAGGTAACCTGGTAACGTGATAGTAAATGTTTGTTTGGCAAATACTCGCATACAAATAGCCAGTACTCGCATACAACTAGCCAGTTAACAGCACATACTCGCATACAAATTGCCAGTTTACAGCTGTTTAATGGTACCAAAAATAATGTATAAAGACATTATGCCTTTATCATGTTTATGTATTTCTGATCTGCTGATGGTACACATGGTAATGATATTATTGAGTCTGTTTTTGACCCGCTCTTAGAATTCAGTTTGCTGCTGCATGCTGTTTGGTGGACTACTTACACTAACATTTCATATATTACATCAAACAGCAAAGTACCTTTCTGACGTTTTTGTCTGAGAATATTATTTGTGTTGCTCAATTTGCATTGTCTACAAACGTCTAAAATTATTGTGCTGCTCAATTTGTATATAATTTTATAATCATAGAATTATACTGATAAACACTGATAAATGCAAAACCAAAATGCATTATCTGCTAACTGCTTACTTGTCAAGTAAGCAGATACTGCCTTTTGGCTCAATAAAATAAGCATAATTGTCAAGTAAGCAGATACTGCCTTTTGGCTCAATGAAATAAGCATTATACTGCCTTTTGAGATACGACACTGCCTTTTGACTTTTCACGGCAGTAGCTTATATATCTGAACAGATAAACGCCTATATTGAGATGGAGAGTGGGCCGGCGGATAAAGCGTGGGTTGAAAGAGATCAGATCATGCTCCTAGGTTAATCACGGTTTACAGCTGTTCGATATTTATGAAGGGCACAGCCAGGCACCAACAAAGTATATTGCATATAGACGACACGGATTGGGTGTCCTAAGCCGGATTGGACAAGGGTGTGGCACGTATACTTGCGATGAGTCATTCTCCGACACCCAGCAAACACGATATATTGACCCAATGTTGCTTTAGCGTTGGCCCACCGTCGGAGACGGCGGGTCAACGTTAATGCAACATTGGGTCAATATGTCGTGTTTGCTGGGTTAAGTGTTTGCTGGGCAGCCAAATGCTATATGGCCGGATGGAGATGTGACACTGACATCCCCAACAAGGATGTCCAAGGACTCCACAAAGATGGAAACTTGTTTATTGCGCTCAGCACCATGTATATATCATCATGGTCTACGTGTGGCCTCCAAGCAAACACGAGATGCTGACCCAATGCTGGACCGACGCGGGCTTGATCAAGGTGCTTAACCAATATTTACCCCTGAATTGTTCAAATTGTTCCTCAAGCCTCTACTTTGGACCACTGATTATGGGCAAGGCTATACCCTTTTGGTCATTCTTCTATCAGATTCCTGACCTGCGCCTACCTTTATCGCAAAATGTCCTATTCACTCTTTATTCATCCTCTATCTGTTTACTTTTAAAAATAATATTGTGAGGTGAATTTGAGAGTATACATCAGGTAAATAACATCTGAACATCACAAACGGACTTTCCATACTTTTACATTTAGATACAAAATTCACTTGAATTTGTTTGTACGATATCCGATTGCGATTATAATTATGTTGACTATTTTTTTCTGGTTGGCGACCATTTTGAAATTATTTAAAATGGCGGACGCACCGGGAACTGTAGACTGGTTCTTGTACAAAATATTATGGGTAGATCATAGCTACGCCTGACACGGATGTGTTGCTTGCTTATAGAAAATCAAGTAATTTAAACGTGTTAAACCACTATCATAATATTATATTGAAAATGTCATATTTTTGACCAAATTACTATCAATATATATTTAATGGTAAACATCATAAATAAATGGCGGCCATCTTAATTTGTTCTAATATGTCGTCCACGGCGGGAGCCCAGCTGAAAAATCAAAGGCCCTTCAACAGTGTTCAAGTGATCCAAATTTAGTGCTTGTGGACCGATTTGAACAATTATATGACTAAGCCCCCTGACTATCCGGAATTATGGCCCCTATGGAAATTCCACAGCAGGGTGTGAAGGACCCCACAGTATGCGACAAGGATGCCCAGAGGCTTCCGGACACACGTCCGCGCATGAACCGCGCATGATCCGCACTCGTGTGACTGATGGATACTAGGACTAGATCAAGGGCTCTAGTATCCTTTTGTGACGCATGTATTTAACCTGCTGATGGTCGTTTTTAATTTGCCTCATTTGCGAATCAAATCACTGTTACTGGGAATTAAATGCGTGTTTAAATATCAAAATTTGCAAATGTTTTGTCTCAAATCAACCAAATATCAGTAATTTTCACCCCCCTGAATTTTCACCCACTTGAAGTTGTGTATCGCTACCGCGAGACACAACTTCAAGTGGGTGAAAATTTAAATTATTTAATTCAGCGGTTTAACGGTTAATATAACATAATTCCCCGGCAGGATTCCCACGAACAGCGATACTGCATGAGCTGCCAAATAAACAATGTCCGCCAATCGATGTTGATTCATCACTGGGCCGGTTTATTCATGGTATTTGACGCTGGTCCATGTGTTGATTGTCTGTCTCCTTGTTGGTATCATTGCCGCTGTTATTTTATTATCCTTTATATTGGTTTGTGAGGGTGCTGTGACTTTACAATTCAGGGGTGAGAAACGTGAAGAAATGGTCGTAAAATAATATTGTAAATCATTGGCACGATTTCCAGCAAACACGTGCAAGACGTTACAGCTATGCTGACATTTATGACTCTAGTCTAACATGAAATCAATATCGGATGCACGTATTTCGTTTGCTTGGCTTGTATAGTTACAGATGATGCCCCAACTTGGCTCAAACATAATTTGAAACTGAAGGGTAGGAGTGGTCTCGTCCACGTCTGTAGTGACAGATTAATGGGTTAGTTAGTATTATATCCCCCTAAAAACAATTGTAAAAGATGTATATAACGTCGGCCCAACGTCTTCGACGTTGGTCCAACATTGTATAAATTTTATACAAAGGTTTTGTGTTCACTGGGATGCGAGGTAACTTAGGGGTCTTGTCAAGATAAAAAAAATCCGAGAAAAACTCGGACTCGTCAGACAACACCCACCCACCCCCCTATGCAATTTTTTTTATTTTTTGGAAACAATTGGAAAAATGACAACAACACAAAAAACAAACAAAAAAAATATTTAAAAAAAATAAAATTTATCCGAGTTGGGGCTTGACCCACCCACCCATTTCCGAGTTTTTCTCGGATTTTTAGATTTTTTTTAACTTGACAAAACCCCTTAACCTGGCAGTAGGCCTACTAGCGCCGTAAAGTCGGATTAATGCATTTAGTAGAGGAGGAAATCTGAAAATCGACGTTATTTAAGGAGTTAGTTGACACTTAAATTCCTAGAGACAAATAATATATCGCTGGAAAGGTATGGACGTCTAGTTTCACGTAGCGTGAACGGTTTTTGTGGCAAGTAGTCGAGTTTTTCATAAAACGTGCATTTGCGACGTCATGTCGTGATGGTTTTGACGTCACTTTTTCACCAATTTCTACTGGATATTTATAAAGGTGGATCATTTATGAGCTGCGATATACACATGAAGATGCCGTTCAATATCCAGCATTTGTATAAATTATAAAGAATTGGCCTAGGTAGTCACACAAAAACGACATACATGCTTTGTACACATGACATCACTTGATTTTATGCAACAGTCGTGAGCTTTTGTTTTATATGGTCTAATATTTTTTGAATAAAATAGGTTCAATATTATTATATATTTTTTAATTTGTATTATTAAAGCATTTCTCTTTTCCCCCCCAGAGATAAATAATATATCATTGGAAATGTATAGTTCTGTAGTTTCACGTCATATATTTCATTTTTACGACACGTGGTCGAGTTGTGCAAAAAACGTAGCCTACATTTGTGACGTCACGTTTTCATGTACTACGTCATTTTGGCATTTTCTTTCAAATATTGTCAGCATGTGCACTATGAGAATATACAGGATGCCAGGTCATTTTTTATTTGGCACCGTAAAACGTGGGAAAGCCTAGTTTCATGTACGATATGCAAGTGATCCTATACCAATAAATATAACGTAGGCCTACATCTGTATCACAACAGCATGGCCGCAACGTCACTTTTTCGTGAATTGAATAACAGAGACACGATAGCCCACAATTTGCAAATCTTGTATGTGGACATTTGATATTTTATAATCAAGTAAGATATACCGCTGGAAAAGTCACAAAAAATATATTTTCACACAATATGCAACCCGCCTTGTCGAGTTTGAAATAAAACGTGCTTTTAAAAAATGTGTATAGAATAGATGTTCCATAACTGCCCAGTGAACACAAAACATTTGTATAACATTTGTACAACTTTGACATTTGTGCAACATTGTAGGCCTACAAATGCTATACAAAATGTTCTGTTTGTTGGGTGGGGCATATAGGCCTATGTAACACGCACACACAATAGTCTAGTCTACCGGTATGAGTTGAATAAGACTAGTAGGCCTAGCTGAATACTGTTTCTTTTCAAGAATTTATATCTCATGCTCAACATCACTAAAATAAAGATTTCCCACAGTCTAGTTTCAGTTTGTAATAAATTGTCACAAAAATTGGGGTTAATTGGTAGGCGACATAACAAGTACCGGTAGGCCTAACACAATATAACTGCACATAGCAAGACTGTGATCATGCGACTACAGAAACCATGCAACACGGCCATTATTGTTATGCATCATGGATGCAGTATAGAGTCTACATGGTATAGGCCTACTCGAGGTAACATAATTATATTATACTCATGTTTCCCAGCAATATCATACCAAAAGGTGTGTTCAGCTCTGGAAACCTAAAATCACATGCTAAAATAAATTATCGTTTCTCCCTTTCTCTATTTAACCCTTTAAGCGCTGGAATATTTATATTCAAAATAAGAGATCACGGGGATTTTCACTTTGAAACCATTTTAAATGTCTTAGTTTAGAGGTCTTTCCGCTTCATTTCAATACCTACGTTAAAGGGTCTACGGCCATTATACTTTTTAGGTTTTTTTCGGTGCCGGGATAGACTTCAGACGTCAGAATTTGCGGCGTGGCACAACACTTATAGTATCAAGACGAACCGTGTCTGTAGAGCATGAAATGTTGATTCATCATCAGACACTCACTGGCAACTAAAGCCGAGTTCACACAGTAGGCGTACGATTTATCTTTAGGATTTTGTGCGGTACCGATTCAACATATTTATTAGGATTTCCAAATAGCAGTAGTAGGCCTATGTAGCAAGTTTATATGTTTCCGTGGTGTCGTCAATATGCCATTTCCCTACCAAAATCAACGCCAGCGACTATTCTGTCTTAGTGAAAGCCTACTGTCCTACTATATATAGGCCTACTGTATATAAAGTATATCCTTTTGTATAATAATTTGTACATTTTGATGTAGAAATAAATAATTATTCTGAGACAACAGATTATTCCTGGATGTAAGCCCATTAATAATATGTTATCCGTCGCGTGATTTCATTTTGCCGAAAATAACCAACGTAGGGGAGGGACGGGCAAAGCGAGACTTTGGGCAAAGTGGGACACTGAAGTTATAATGACGTCACAATTAAAATTAGCGCGTGCAGACAAAAAACTTAGTGCCACTTGATGACGACATCTGCAATACATTAAAAGCACAACCTTAGTATGGTGTAACGACAAACAAGGTATGTGGCATATAAAATGTCTATTTTCGTCACTATATTTATCAAAAATCACTTTCGGTAATGGATAAACGTGTCAGCTACGTACTATAATAATTCGTCAGAAACTTGTTTTATATTAACCAAGATCCTTTCCCCGGGTTTTCAGCAATTTTTTAAAGGTTGGTCCACTTAGCCCTGTCAACTGGATCCATGTGGATTTCTTTCTACCTTGTGGGCAAAGTGAGACAGGGTAAAGCGGGACATAGCCCACTTTGCCCAAGCATAGTCTCACTTTGCCCTTTGTTATCTTTTTGTATATATTTCAAATGAAAAGCATTCATTAATATTTACTATAGTAGATTTCTGCGTAATATATATATTTCAAATGAAAAACGGTCATTATATTATTTATTATAGTACATTTCTGTTTTTACTATTCATCAGAAACTCTTTAATAAACTACTGTTGAGAGTGCGCCCCTCATAAGAAGAGGGATTAGATTATGTTATCATGTGTTTGAATATGCCAACGTAAATTTGTTAGGGGTGAAACATCTTTGATAAATTATTTGACTGTCAGCTGATTGCCTATATTTGTGGTGGTGGGTATACCTATTTTGTATTTATAGTGCAGGAGCTTGTGTAATCCCGTGAGAATTCAGTGGTTAAAATATGCCACCTTCATGAAAATGTTCAGAATATAGACCACAGAATAAGAAAAAGTTTGAAGGAGTTCGCAAATGTGTGTTGAAACCCTCTTATGAGGCAAAATTCAAAATGGCCGCCATATGTTTTTGGTATCAAAGAATACACACGATACATTTATTTGACATCATCATCATGCAAAATTCAAAATGGCCGCCATTAAATCACTGAAGTGATCATATCGTCGTTAATAATTGATAAACGATTATTTCACCAATACAAACCGCTAAACCGTTTTCGCTATCAAGGAATGCAATGAAACAATACATGTATTCGACATCATTATCCTGCAAATTAAAAATGGCCGCCATGAAATCACTTAAGTTAGCATGTATTCTTCAATAATTGAGATAGAGACGATATTATTTCACCAACCACAACATGTCTTCGGTATCAAGGGAGGCAAGGGATGGGATAGACACACAATATCTCTACACGACATCATTATATGTATCATACATAATTAAAAATGAACGCTGTATCATCATAATATCTTCCGCATTCTTTCAGACGGAGGCTTGATTTTTTGTTGCCAGGAAATCCAATGGCATCGTTTCTCGCTTTAGAAATCAGGATCTTGCCTGAAATACTACATGAGATAAAAAACGATTATGCTGAATGTTATCTTCTATCCCTAAAAAACACACACAAAAGCATGAAGCGGTGGCCGTGGTGTACATGGTGTAGTGGTGAATGTTGTTTGACTGTCACATCGAACAATATAACAGGTCCATCCTCCGCGCTGGTATTGCGCTTTAAAAATGATTCCCCCTCACAAAATGAAGAATTCAGTATTGTGGAGAACCTTTGTAAACGAGAAGTAGCGTGCTTGCTTTCAGAATGCCAGGACTCATTAGTTCATGGTTTCATTATTTACGCATGTTTCAGTGGCAGCTTTTTTGTACATATTAGGGCATTTAGTAAAAAAATAGGTTATACATGAATGAGTGAAAAAAATCGACCCCGCTTTTTGCTAATATCATGGGAGATGGAAAGCTTCCTCTCCTCCTATGTTCAGGGGAGAATACTGCGCTGGTATTGTGATGTGTCCTGTGGAATACTTGAAGTTTGTTAATTTATAAACAGTGCAGACCACACAAAGATAAAATTATATTTATGATAATTATATGTCTATTTTACTTATATTATTAAATATCTGATATTACATAATATTTATATTTCGTGTAAGTCAATATCACATTTTAAACAAATCATTCGTTTGTAATAAAAAATGAAATGAAATGAATCGGGCTTTAGGCCACCTTTGTGCTCATATAGGCTAAACTGGGCCAGGAGAACCTCCTGAGGATAGTGAGATGACACTGTCCTCCAGACACAGGATTCGAAATTCGAGCCGTGGCGGTCTGAGGCCGAGCACGCTACCTCTCGGTCACGGAGGCTCTCCACAATACTGAGTTTCACACGTGGATGGGGAATAAACATTTTGTTTCTGTCAAACTGCCGAGACCGTGAGCCGAACCCGGAACTTTAGCGTGAAAGGCAGCGGTGCTAACCACTGACCTAGGGCCCCCGCCCTCGTTTGTAATAAAGGTAGGGCCTTCATAATTTTCCGCATATGATTGTTTATTTACATAATCATTGAAGTTCAAGTAGCCTATAATGGATGTTGACACTCAAATACAAGACATTGCAAGACAGTCTATGCAATTTGCGGGTAAAGTGGGCCCCTGATGAGGGCAAAGTGAGCCCCCCACGCGGGCAAAGTGGGCCCAGGCCGACTTTGCCCTGTCTTCTGTCCCACTTTGCCTAAGCCTTGGGCAAAGTGGGCCATTGTGTGCATTTCTATTTATTTAACCTGCCTAATTTATATTATCCGTTACAGATTAAAAAGAGCTAGCATTGCATACCATATGCATATTTCACGTCATTCATGCAATTATTTAATTTGTGGACGTCAATTTATATATCCTATGTGCCGAAACAGTTGCACGGCCCGCTTTGCCCGTCCCTCCCCTAATGTGCCCTATTTCGGTCATAGCCCTAATTCGGTCATAGTAACTTTGGGATCCCTTTACCACGTGCTTGGCGCCTTGAGCAGACAGATAAACAACGAAACGAAAACAAAGACCATATTACAGCATAATGCCGGCATTTAAAGCTTTTTATATACATTTTATTTAATATAAATAGCCATTTGAAAATGGGTCGTACCAAATCGTATACATAGCATATGTACTACATAAAAATATTGTACCCTTGCACGCCTTATAAAAATACTTTGTGATCGACATTACACCTCAATATGAACACTAATTAGTTCTCAATAGATCGCCAGAAGACCTACTAGCGCCGTGAAGCCGGGAGAAGTCATTTTATTCACTTAAAACGCTGCTGAAAAATATGACTGAATTGGGACCCGATAAAAGCTTGTTTCGACCGAATTGGGTCACCATAAATACTGAAAGGTCCCTTAATCGGTCACAGGGGCCTAATTCAGCCACAGGGCGTCCTAATTCAGTCCCACCCTATAACCAAATAAATCAAGTAGGCCTACACAATTACTTCTATAGACATAGATATGTCTTCACCCGTGTGACCTCGGAATTTATGGGAAGATGAAAGTCAAAGAATATACGCCAAATTAGGATGCTAATGGGAGACAAGTTTGTCAGCAAAACTAGAATTCCCGCTGTGTTTCGGGGGTTTTGGGCCACCTTGTGTGTCAAAGTCAAAGTCAATAAGGCTAAACTGAATCATCCTGAGGATGTTGAGATAACTGAGATGACACTGCCGTCAAGACACAGGATTCGAAAGGGCTGATGCCGAGCACGCTACCTGTCGGTCACGGAGGTTCCCCACAATATTGAATCTTAACGAGTACACGAAGAAGAAACATTTTGGTTCTTTGAAACTTGAAGGCCAGAATTGGGTTTGAACCTGCGATCTCCGATTTTCCAAGCAAACAGCTTTAACCACTGCACCAGGGCCCCCGCATCTGTCGTAAAGGAGTCATTCAGAAAGTTCAATCTGAATGCAATTGATCAGCATCTTCCTGACAGCCAGGCTCGCTGCTCTCGAGGTCGCAGACCGAGCCTTGCTGAATCAATGTTATCATCCACCTATTGGGGTAGGGAGGATGATTTAGATATTGAATATTCATTAATTTTTCAACCAAATGCCAACCTAATGTTAGCCCACTGTCTGCGACCCTGGCTCAGCATTAATCCAACCCTGCCGCATGTAACGTCTCGTGTCTGGTGAGATGTGGTGGGAGCTGTCTGTGATGCTTCCTGTGAGATTCTGGGCCACCAGACATGTGCTGCTTAATGCAGGGCCGGCGTCGTATACAGTGGCCCTGCATTAAAACAGCACTCATGCCAGAGGTCAAACTTGGGTCAAACAGAAAAAATCTTTCTTGAAAGTCCCCACTCCGATAGATGGTTTTGACACTGATTCAGCAAGGCCTCGGTCTACGACCTCGGGAGAAGCGAGCCTTGTGTGGGAAGATGTTGATCAGGAGCTAATACATACTCAAGCTCCACAAACATCAGCTTCAAACCAGCTAGAAGAACTTTGTAGCCTACCAGAGTATCAGTTTAACCATGCAAGGAGGTTAAAAAGACCTCCTTGGTTCAACAGACAGCGGACTGAATGACATGGAATCGGTGTTTTTTTTTATCTCATAGGCTTACTTATGTGGTATCCCCGTCTGTCATCCCTCCCTGATTGTTCAGTAGTTGTAACTGTTGGAATATTAAATATTTCGTGTATACAACTACTGGAATATTAAATATTTCGTGTAGACGTTGTCTGCCAATTGTGGCACTTCAAGCTGTGCAAAGGCCTTAGCTAAAAAATCAACATTTTTGATGATAGACGCGAAAAGTCGTGTTGCTGATAACTACCCAGTGTAGGCCTGTACGCAACATGGAGTTTTCTCAAATAGTCCATGGGCCATAAGGTTAATCAGTACCAAAAAAATTGAAATTTTCTAATTATAATGACCATGTGAGTATGTGTATTGTGATACATTTTCAGTATGATAAACATTCCAGATGAGTAGCTTAACAAAGATGGCGATAAATTTCAAAATGGCGCGAATCTAAGCTAAATTGCGTGTGTTTACATGCTTGAAGAGTTTATCATACAAATCAAATGTATATATATAATCATTGGTGTATTAGAAGCAGGAGACCACTATGTTAAAATACCGTTTACAACCATCATAGCTGACTTCGAAATCAGTAAATCTTGCTATGGCTTACTTATATGTCGATCACAATATATTCGATCCCAGCTGACAAGTATCACGTCCCCCATATCGTTTTTTTAGCCCGCTAATTGATGCATTGTTTGATGATGGGCCTAATCAGGGGAAATCAATTAAGTTAATGAAAATTTTAAAACCTATCGCCAATCTTCTATGTCAAGGCCTAAATGATTTTGCAAAATATGAATTTGATCCATCAATGACAAATTGGTCTGTATAACCATGAAAAAACATTTCCGTGACCGAGACCAGGCGTGTTTGCCTCAGATCAGAAAGTTATTGGGCTGTGGAATAACAAAAACTCGAAAAATCAACATCTAAGATATCAACAGATGCATGCCAATTCTCATCAGGGTTTGAGACAGGGACACGAATTAAATCTGCAGAGATTCAACAGCAATACGAGAAATAAGTTATAAGTATAGTCCAATCAAATGATTAGGTCCACATATGTGTGACGCTGTTCGTACACTGTGGACTAACGTTACTCCTTTAAGTTTGATTTCCAGTAGAAGAACATGATGTGCCTCGAAAAATATGATAATCATAAAGCAGGGGAAATATGGATTCAATGACAGTCCTGCTTAAGTTGGACACAACAGCATTGTAGGCCTACAGTAGTTGTAATTTTAGGGGGCCACCATTCAACTAGCAGGGGGGAGCTGAAATATTCTTTTAAATAAATATTCTCAGGCTAAATGTTCGTGAAATAAATAATTGTCTGAAGGACATGTTGTAAAGAAATATTTAACTTTAAACTAATTTTGAAATAAAGAATTATATAAACTCCTAAGCATCATTTTAATGGCCATTTATGCAATTTTGATTGACTGACCCTTAATTGTGTGCAGCAGAGCGCACCGGAAAATCAATACTAGGCCTAATTTGGCATCTAAATTTATAGACAGAAAAGTTTTAAGGAAGTGAAATAAATATTTGTCTCCACACACAAATGGAAAGATATATTTTGCTTCAGGCGGAGTGTGAAAGTCTGAAAGATTGAAAGTGAAATAAATAAATTGGTCCGAGTAAAAAACTCCATCCCCCCTCCGCTAGAAAGTAAAGGGTGGCTCCTTTATCGTGTGTATTTGTGATACAATATTATTATTGTCAATAATAAAGGTAAAATATGTACACTGGCCGAATTAAGACACCATGACCACTTTAGGTCGCCAACTATGACTTATTTGGGACACCAGGTCCCTATTCAGTCACAACAGATTTATTTTTTACAAACGTTCATAATTTTTTCTCTTTTTACCATTTTCTCTCATTTTCGAAAGAAATGTTGATACAATGATGAAAATTTCAATTTAAAAACATTTGTTTTCGTTGCTAATGCACTGTGAACTAGGGATATTTGAAATTGTGAAAACTATGACTGAATAAGGGCACCTTACGTTAGGCCCCATACAGTTTCTGGCGTAAAGATACCATTTAATAGGGCTACAGATTTGGACAATAACACTTTCTTTCTGAATAGACACAATGCTCGGGATAGACAAAAAGTTTTAACAGACTATCTGTCTCTGTCAAAAACACGAAAACCTTCTTTTGGCACAGCACACTAATCTAGGCCTGAGTTCTGAGTTGAGTTCTGAATGTTCGACACACAAAGCAGCCTTTGAATGAACACATAATACAGTTGGGTAATTTTATTGACCCTTGAATATGCAGTACGTTTGATTTTCATACCCTTAGATATGCCACAATTGTCACCTCTTGAAAATACAGAAATCTGTACAGCACTAATACACCATGTACACCATGTACACGGAAAGTTATCCTGGTCCAGTTTAGTCATAATTTATATGTGCAAAAAAGTGTCCGAATACCCCAATCATTCGTTCTCTTATTCGCCCATTTATCCCCCCCCCCCCCCTGATGATATATATTATCAACGAATGTCTGAAATATTATTAAGTAATTACCGTTTTTTTAATATTGCATAAACATTCGCTTCAATGCAAGGAAATACCAAAGGCACTTACTTAAATTACATTCTGGCACAGAGTAAACTTCGGTTTGCAAAATGAATGTGTTTTTTGATGACAATATATAACGATAGTGTTGAAGTTTAAAAAAATCTGTGATTCAAACGTCAATATCACATTTTTGAACCTCCACTCGAGTCGGGACCTCAAACATGTCGAACATGAAGTTATATAATCATATTATTAAGAATGCTGCCACAAAAAAAAACACGTAAAGGTTACAATTTTGGTTTTAATTTTAGCAGTCAAAGAATGTGATATGACAAAACTTATTAAACTGTTATGCTCACCACTTCTAAAACATGTAACTTGATTTATTTTATGTTACTAGCATCATTATATACATGTGCATTGCATTCATTTATCTGATATAGCAATACCAGTCAGAATTATTAATATATTGCTGCTTATATTTTCGGAACTATCCTTTCTCTAAATATATAGCGAAAAAGAAGTCAATTAAAAACAAAGTTTAGAGTGTTTCTGAGAGTGGTTATCTGGCCCAACTCTTAAAAAAGGCTTCGACTTTGGATTCACGTTTCACACACGTTTTGCCATTACATAAATAACTGCATCTCTATATCTATCTTGTATTATTTGTTAGTGTAATATTGAGGTATCATTGAATTAAATGTACCGATAACAGTTTTCATAAGGTTATTAACATAACGTATATCACATAATTATATGACAAAAATAAATTGATGGATAACGACTTTACACAATCATGATAGCTATAATAGCTCTTTGGATAATAATTTTCTTTCATTTCAGCCTTATTTTCTTTCATTTCAGATTAACTCATTTAATTCTCATTCAAATTGTATAATGTACCGTACATTTATTTATTATGAAAATTATTCTGAAATAAATTAATATGATTTATCGTAGTAGGGCAGTAACTCTAACGCTAAGTAACTCAAGGCCGGACCATACACGGTTAAGGTCATCTTAACTTCAAACGCACTGAATGTTGAGTAAATTTTTCAGACATACGTGTAACAAGGATACATTAGGCCTGCTCTCAACTTACATTCCATGAATTTAACAACAGCAATGCAAGATCCAAATGGCACTGCCGCCTTTTGCCACACCATAATATTATGACCAATGTTAGTTTCAACTCTCCCAAATCGGAAGAAAAATATAGGCCTAGCTGCAAGAATGAATTGATGCTACAAATGAATAAAATATCTTTTGCGGAGGATAATTTAGATTCCATGACAACTAAATGCCAGGATTGCGTAATATTTGTTTTATGTACGTTAACTATTATTGGACTTTGCAATGACCTTAGGTTGTCCTTGGTATGATATTTGTTTGTTACTATAAAGGCCAAACCTGCAACCCGAACCGATATGATTCTTTATTTTCTTTAGCATACCCCTTTCCATTAATGTGTAAAACATTACATTTTTACGTCAAATTGTGCAAGTACTTGAGGACGGGTGTGAAAACAGTATGATATGACCTTGTTCTTGACCTTTTGACTAATAATCTATATATAACACCGAGTTAATAATACCTATAGGCATATGTTGACCTGTGTAAATATCTAAATATGACAAATAGTTCAGATCAGTTATTCTTCTACTTTTCTAATTTAGTATGTATCACATGACATCATTTAGCATTTTTGGCCTCCAGAAGTGTTCGTTGCGCATTTGACGTCTTGCAATTCAGAATTATGCGCAGAATATACCAGATTGGAATTATTTTCTTAAGATTTCTTTTGATTTGACATTGAAATGACATTATAAAGCACCCATCGGGAAAGGGACCCTCAGTGTATCTGAACAATTATGCTTGGTTCATATTCTAACCTATCATGCAGTTAGTTATGTTTATGGGTGATGTGTAGGCTTACTACACGCATATAATGAATAGATGTGCCGGTATGTAATTTACTTGGGAATATATAATAAAGCTTATCGTAGCATTTTAGGCAATATAATGATGTCGAATGATGGTAGGATTTGTTTTATTGTAGTTCCTGATAAAAAATATTATGGAAAATATGACTTCAGTGATTTCATGGCAGCCATTTTGAATTTCATTTTTTACAAAAAACATCCACAAGGATAAAAGCTCCACATCCGCCCATATATCTCCATAGGGGAACCAGCCAAGCACAATCAAAACAGGAAAAAAACTATCAGCCAAAACAATGTTAGCCGCAGTTTCACTGCGATATCCGCTTGTTTTTGTTCATATTTGCATAAATATAGCCTTTTGAAAAAAAAAACTAATGAAAGAATTGGCTTTCTCATACCTGAAAACATAAGAAGAGACATATTATTTATGTCTCTAGCTTATGCAGTTGCGAAATTATTCGTAAATATGTTTAATTTTATATACGTTGGCGGCCATCTTTGATTTCGCCATTTGAGACCTTTTATCGACCTATACAAAAATGCAATCCCTTTTTTTCTTGATTTTCAGGATATTTTGAGTCAGAATCAAGTGAAAAATCAATTTTAACAGACAAATTGCACGAAAGTGTTATATGTGACATATGAGCCTACACTATAGGAACGTTTGTTTTAAGCATAATTCAGATATGAGGATTTAGCCGGCCATGTTCTCAATGCATTAAAAAAAAAGTTTATTTGACTTGAAATGACATTGAAATGACCTTGGTGTCATCTTACATCATTAAAACTCTGAGGGTTATACAGCTATGTGCCAAGTTTTATGAAGCCGCTTCTAATGGTTGCTTATGAGGGTCTACTTGAAATATTACATTACGATTTTTGTTAAATAAAATAAATTTGAACAAAAAAAAGTTTTAACTATTTTCCTCGAAATATTTTACGGGGGATTTATGCCCATACACATGGGGTGTCTTATGGTGGTATTTTAGAAAAAACGACTGCGATGTTCCGAGTCATCCCCAAAACGGGGTAAATAGGAACATTAACATTTTGTCTACCGCAGTCCGTTATGGGCATAACCCAAACATGGGGTGAACAGAAACAAACAAGTATATTTAAAACAAACATTTCCCACAAAAATATGAAATCTTCATAATAAAATAGAATAGGATGAATAGGAACGGTGGGGTGACTAGAAACGAACAGCAGAAAGAATGGAAGCTGCTAACAAGGCTTTTAAACGTAACTGCGCCGATTTGTTATGCATTGTTTCAACGGACCGGTTTGTAGTGGCGCAGTATCTTGGTGGTGCGCCACAGCAATGCATTCATATTCACCCCGTTTTTCATCGAAAAATATCACCTGAAACACAAACAAGTTGCCTTTTTGAGGGATTAATGTCAGGGAGCCACACATTTTCCCAATAAATACCCGGCAAGATACTAGTTATCAAATCTTCCTTTTGTAGTTACTTAGTGTGAGCCTATAGTATCCCGAGATATGGAACAGTGATGTTTGTCAAAATGTAACACTTGCAGACAATGTCAAAACGTGATCAGTGACCAAAACATAGTTTCCGAATGCATTATACTATTAACAAAGCGTCTTGTTACAAGCAGGATACCTAAGTTATGTGAGTTCCATATTGATATTTTTAATACTACGGTAGACCTAATATAATCAGGAGAAATCAGCGCTCGACTGCCTGAAGCATAATATTAAAATCCACGATATTGCTTCTGAGAGTGCAAATGTCATATGGAATTTACTGTTGACTCACAAAATGTCATTTCATAACCGTTTAACTTCACATTTAGTTCGTAATAACAGATGCTGTGTGCGAAACAGACTCTGTAATCATTTCCATTCGTTAAGTTGTGCCCCAAAAATCCGGTGCGCGAACGATCGATTGCGCAATGAATTCAGGCGTCATTGTTTAATCAATGATTTTTATTTTACAATGACATATTTACATCTGATTCGAATAATGCCTTTACGTGGGTATTTAGACGCCAGTCTTTATCACTGAATTTATCATTTGAACAGGGTTACCCTGGTATTTTTCATGAAATTGTTGATCTCAGTGCGTACACTGGCTACCAGCATACATAAGCTTTTGCTAGGCTCTCCAGCTCTGAAACTAACCCATGCAAACCTTGTGTAAACGCGGACTACGTTACATTATGACTTTAAAGTAACACAATCAGGACAAAATCATCATTTTTATTTTGGCTTCTTGATATGTCCATAATATGTCAACATGTCCATAGACTAGAATTTACATTTTGTATTGCTCGAGAAATAAGGACGAGATTTAATTTCGGACTTGCATGTCCAAAATAAGAAATACGAAAATAAGTGATAACTGTGGCTTTCGGCACACTTGCTAGATTGCCACAGCAAACCAAAAATTTACAAGATCCCCACAATTCTAATAAATGTTCACATATTATTATGGACATATAAAGCGAAAATAAAATGTTGGCTTTTGGATGATTTTTGGCTTGCTTGTGTCACTTTAACATGTCACGATATGTCCTTTTATGGTCAAGATATTGTACTAAAATGGTATGATATTACAATGAAATACCAGGATATGCAATTTTAATGTCAGGATATGACATTTTAATGTCAAGATATGACATTTCAATGTTAGGATATCACATTTGACTGTCAGGATATGATATATGACCCTTTAACGGCTCGATATGGCAATAATATCTCATGAGATCGCACTATATAGTCAGGATATGGCATTATACTATCAGGATATGCCACTTTATATCATAATATAGCCTTATATCATTAGATTATACAATTTTTATATCAGTTTTATACCAAGCTATGACATTATAATAATTATAATTGTCATAATGTGGTATCATAATGTCAGTATATAGCATTATAATATCAGTAGCATGGTACATGGTAGCTTTATGCACAATATGGCCTCATAATAAAAGGATGTTATAATATCACGATTTGGCATATTAATGTGAGAATATAGCATTGTTAGATCAGGATATGGCAGTATAACATCACTCTGTGGCGTTTTTTGTCAAGAAATGACATTTTCATGTCAGGATGTGGCATTATATTGTCATCATATGACATTATATGGCAGTTTATGGTCAGGGGACATCATTTGAATGTAAATATATGCAATTTTAATGTCACGATATCACATTTGACTTTCTAATAGACAGGTCTATGATATTATAACGTCAAGTATGTGGAATTATAATGTCAGGTTATATGGCCTTTTAACGTCTCCATATGGCAATAATATTTCAGGAGATGGCTCTATATAGTCAGATATGGCATTATAATATCAGGATATACCACTTTAATGTTATAATATAGCCTTATATCATTAGATCATACCATTTTTTATATCATTGTATTACCAAGCTATGACATTGTATTTTTATAATGTGGTAGATCAGTATATAGCATTATAATATCAGTAGCTATGGTAGCTTAATTGCACAATATGGCCTCATAATAGAAGGATGTGGCATTATAATATCACGATCTGGCATGTTAATGTGCCAATATAGCATTGTAATAATTATAAGGACATGGCAGTATGGCGTCATCATGTGGCATTTGTTGTCAAGAAATGACATTTTTATGTCAGGATGTGGTGCAGTGTATGGTCAGGGGACGAATTTTTTAAGTAAAGTAATTTGTATTAATGATATGACATTATAATGTCATGATTTTGCATTATAATGTAAAGATAGGCATGTTTGGCATCATTAAATGTCATTTTAATATCTGGATATGACACAATATGCTCTAGTCAGAATATGCACTATAAAGTTAAGATATAACAGTTTACCGTCATTATTATATCACTGTGCATGGCACTATGACTATGTTGAGACCAGGATGTGTATTACAATGTCGGGATGTGACAGTATAATGTAAGAATATGGCATTTTATTGTCAGAATATGGCGGTATATCGTTAGGACATGGTATTATGTGACTCTTCACTTTAAAATGCGAGGAGTCAGGCTGTGCTAACAACAGTTTAAATTCGTAAAACACTGCAATTGGAATGTTGATGCCTAGCGACCTTTAACGACATGTTCTATGTGTGTCACAATACACCTTTCCCAATAGCAACACGCCACACATCGACTAAAAACTGAACTATTTAGTTGGGAGTCCTGCTTATGCGCAAAATCGTGCAAACAGTGTATAACATGCATGATAACTCATTTTTACTAATACATATCAATATTCTGGTTAGGGACCTCTACTGTGTCACAATAAATCGGTAGGATAAATACAATATGTTAATTTACCCCATCCCATGTTAATGCATCCCCTTTAAGGCCTATTTCAAACGTATAACCATACTAATATCATGTTCTAAGGGAATGCTTGGACATTAATACTATTGTAAATACTGTACGGTTTCTGAATTTAATGGTATTTGTGAGCGAATCCACTCAAACTGATAATATGAAAAATGACCTAGAATGGTGACCACATAACAAGCAACACATGGTTTTCAGCCCTACCACCCATGTGGTTTTGTTTTACGAGACATCACACGTGACAGAATAACTTTGTTAGAGCGTGTGGTTGATCCCCGCGTATCGATATCTTCAGCATCAATCTAATCTATACAAAATTGCAATTATACTTTAACCCTTTGTGCACTCTTGTCCAATTGGCTGTAATTCCAGGTGAATGACACAAATCGACGACATTTGTATTGCGCCTGCTATAATAGACCTATTTTATTTTATTATTTTTAATGTATTTTCGAGTACAGGTCATTTTTATTATGTTACAATAATAGCATCTTTTTGTTACTTCCTCTGTGCAAATATTAAAAATGTAGCTAAATCTGTTTATGATTTCACCCATTTCACTCAAGTGATATTAAAATCGATATATATATGCGGTCATAATTATGTTGGCATTAATCGCTGCGTGTTTATTTATTCGAGGCAGGCTTTGCCGACACAATTCCCGCTTCAAATCAATGCAAAATATGCATACTTTTTAAATTAGACGTGTTATAGTTTATAATTAATGGTTTACTAGAGATAAAATTATGTACATTTCATAAATCTCAATCAATATTTTTAGTGAAAAATCAGTTAAAAACGATCCAAAACGTCACCCTCAATGGTAGAATTAACTGCAATGGCGACGATTTTGTAAATATTGATATTTATGTTGATAAATACAATATAATAACATATATACTTCATAGGCTTGAAAATAGTCCCAAAAAGATATTTTAGGTTCAAGAACGAGATAGTTACGGTATATTATTCATATTACTCAAACAATATGGCAATAATCTTGGATAAGTATTAAGGAAAAAACTGATATTATTCCTTCTCGTACCTCAAATCCTGGATAAACACACAATGAATTATTTTCAAATAATAAAAGTGATGAAGTGCATGGGGTGTACCAAAAATGGCGTTACCGTGATGGCGGCCATATTGAATTTAAAACAAACACAAGGTAGGTTTTAGGGATTTTTAGACATTCGTATAGGTGGATGCCCCGGTATAATTCCAGAAAAAAAAACAGCTTTTAGTATCCTCGGTTACGTAAATTAACCATTTCTTTCCTTAAGTTTAATTTTTTGGTTTAATCTATCACAGTATTCATTGGTTTCATCTTGTCAACAAGATCCTTGTCAGCAAATTTCAAATACCACGATTCAGCACATATTTCCCCCCACAACAGCAAAAAAAGAGTGAGTATAGCAGCCGCTCTATCTATTACTTATGTATACACAAGTAATGAGATAATTTATTGTATGAAAGCTAATTGAAAATAAATTGATGTTTTTTGTTGCCTTCAAATCGTGTTATACATAACACTATCTTACACTAATTGACGGATCGATGATTCGACTGACAGGAGGCGCCTATCATATATCAGACTCAGTCAGCCTCCTTTATTTACAGTCTAGAGGGGTCTGAGGCATGCTGTTCGAGAAATTGTTAAATTTAATTAAGACTTCACATGATGCATTATAGAGCATATTTCGACCCAAATGTGGCCTTTTTTGTTATATTGGGGACACTGAACAGAGGGCATGGGTGACAGACCCAGCAAACAGGAGACGTTCAGCCACAGTCGCATTAACATTGACCCACCGTCTTTGTCGCTGGCCCAACATAAGGGCAACATTGGGTCAACGTGTTGGGTATATTGGGGTATGCTGAGCGAGTCGTGAAGATCCACCTAGTGATAAATAGTGGATAAATCAAAGGTAAGGTTGTTAAATACGAAAAACTATGACGTCATAAAAGAGCGCTGTATTCAACATATGATTATTTAGACGTTACTACCGCTAGCTCACGCAAATGTAGAGATTAATACCTTTCTAATGATGTATTACAAGGGTCTCCGTAATCAGAATTATAAAGATATAACACACAACTTTATTCTCAACAATATTTCGCGTGCATTATTTTTCTAAAACAATGTATTCGCTTGTATCAAAGACTTATGTAATTTTATGGTCATTAAATGTGAATTTACGACATAATGAATATATATAACTATTGCCAGGTATGCGTAGTATGTGCTGAAACATTAAGAATCGCCACCGCATCATATTAATGCCGAGCAGTGGCTTGAACAACACCCCTGTTTCGTAGTTTATCTGGCCAATTTGGTTCATAAAATGACTTCATTGCCATAGCGACATGACGTCACAAACGTACGTTTAGAAAAAAAATCGACCACGTACGGCAAAAACGATATACGCCACCATAAACTAGAGACTTAGACCTTTCCCTTGATATATTTTTTATCTCTAGGAATTAAAGTGTCAACTCAACCCCAAAAATAGGCCCATTCCTCATGTACTAATTGTATAAGTGTAATATTACAAAGAGTACATAGCATAGTGAATCATGCTATCATGAAAGAAGAATTAATAAAATCTCAGCTTATTATCTTAAATGACCAGTATCATGTTATATTATCCACGAACAAAATGAAATATAACCACCGAGAGTGGACAGGTGTGTATGGTCAATATATAATTATATATATTATTATGGTATACGGTGGTTACTAGTATTTTTTTTTTGTTCGTGGATAAAATAGCTTGCTTGTGGTAATTTGCGATAATATGCTGAGGTAAATCAATCCTGCTCACTCCCCAAATTTGACATTATCACTGTTGCCACTGTACTACAAATGTAATCGTGCCAAACTAGCAATGTTTTTTATTATTATTTCGTTTTCAAAAATGTATTTTTATTTCACCCCGAGTTCTATAATTATAGTGTTTATATAAACTGTTTTGTTTTCATATGTGGCGAAAGTATAGTTTTGTAATCAACTATAAAATACTATGTAGGCTAAATGATAGTGGCTCAAATGAATGTGAAATCATAATGTTTACAGACCTTATTGATTTCGCATATAATTATAATTAAATTTTACATTAATTAAGGTGTCTTTGTTTCAGTAGCCAACCAGAGTGTGGCGTACGCACAAAACCTTGTGTAGACGGTCACCGGGTCTGCCGATATCAAAGTGTGGTAGGCAACCTGGTTATGACGGGTGCTCGATTATTAAGACTTATTAAAAAGTAAACTAGCGTTTGTGTCAGATTTTCAAACTTGAAGTGTATGATAAAGACATATTTTTCCTGGATTGTTTTATTATCATTGATTAGGCAATTCAAGAATTAAAGGGTTAGTGACTTCCAATCATTTTAACCCATATGTTGCTAAGCGCGACTATAAACGTTTTTAATATGTTTATTGGGCTATAAAATCACTGATATTCGGAATAAAAACGGAATCCAGATTTGCAAATATTTGATCTCAAATTGAGCAAATATTGGTAATTTTCACCCACTTGAAGTTGTGGTTCGCTGTAGCAAGACACAACTTCAAGTGGGTGTTACTTTAAATTCGATTTATTATATTTATTTATCGTTTAACCCTTTCAGCGCGGGGACCGTCTTTATACGTCAGAATCTGACGTCTGTAGACGTCAGATTCTGATGTGTAAAGACGGTCACCGCACTGAGATATTCATAACATAACATAGACATTCAAATGAATCGAAAAGAGCTAACGAAGACATTCATGATGATTTCAAATTGAAAAAAAACCCTTAGGTCTCAATGATTTAAACAAAAGTATTTCAGCGTTGTAAGGGTTAAAGCGTCGTCCTGTCTGATTGTGGGTTCACCTTTATGGAAAACCCTTTAATTAACATATACATTGTTTGTTTACATTCGCGAATTATTCATTGCTCGGTGTGGTACATACAGCACATAGCATACATCACTTCGGCTGTTATATGACGATGTGTAGTATGTGCACGTCAGTACTGGCTTAAAATATATCTAGAGCTTTTGCAAGGCTTGGTTGAGATATATATTTTAATCATTATTTTGTGTATGGTAATTAGATAATCTATGTGTCAACATAATTAGAGAGATTGTTTTTCAAATAAAAAGTATTATGTTTCAATACAATTATCTTTGTTATATTTTTACAATACAGGAGCGAAGTGAATCATGATTTCCCTCTCTAACGCTGCCACGTGAGAGCAGGTCAACATGTATATCTCAGTCTGTACATCTAGGGCCCTACCTGGAGAAGTTAGTCACAAATCATACTATGCTCAAATATAGTAATGTTAAGATAAATCTCAAATTAACTTCACCACACCACTAAAGTCTCAAAATGTTCAGATACGAATGCAAAGTTAATTGCAAAAGATCATATAAGGGACCACCAGTTAAAAATAGACATAATTTTTCATTATTCGCTCACATGATGTAATAAATTGGTCAATGATATTATCTTGCAGTGGGACAATGACTCAAATACAGTGATATCTTGTTGCAGAATCAGGTTAATGTCCAACTCTGCTTACCACCGGCACATGATGTTAATCAATTAGGCCTAATGACTATTGAGTAGGCGTGTTTTATCATTGAAATAGGATAGAAAATTATTATCAAAAGATGTGAATAAACGGACATCAATAGAAGTAAAACAGATGTTGTTAATTATATATCCTCAGTGTTAGATTAGAACATTTATCATTTTCATATAAATATCACCGTCTTAAATTCATAATCTACGCACACTGTGTAATGATACAGGCTAAAGCAGTTCATTCTGTTGCTTCAACCTATAAATACAGTAATCTGGTCCGATCTTTGCACACGCACATGCCTTGAAAAGTTGCATCAACATGAATGTCGCCTGATTAGTATGAACATGTAAACAAACCACTAATTTATTGTTTTTAAACATGATAAAATATACCTAGCCCGTGCTGCTACTTTAACCTGTTGAACATGTTTAACGCCGAACTCCTGGACGCATCTGCATCCCCATCGCTGAATTACTGGGGGGGGGGGGTGAAAAAATCAGTATATTTTTATTGTCAGACACCAGTAGGATCTTGTGCCATCTTCGGTTTTCATCTATATAATTATGCCCACCTGTTGCCGAAGGGCATATGACTACTTATTTGTTGACAAAGTACTAAAATAAATCGCCAAACTTTATTATATTACCCTTATGTTGATCATGGATCCGCTGATTTTGCCCCTTATAAGTATAAGTGTATTTATTGATCGTCATAAGAATTACGTAGGTCTAACTTGAGGATTTATGGGTAGGCCTATACTTTTGTGTGTGATATAAGATCAGTCTGAGGGACCACTGTGCCATGTTTTAGCTTTGATATTAAAATGGCTCACCAAAAACCTATATTAGTATCCCAGTAAACACAAAATATTTGTATAACATTTATACAATGTTGGACCAACGTCGAATACGTTGGGCCGACTTATAAATGCTATACAACTATTTTGTGTTTATTGGGATATTGTATTTGCACACTTGTCCATGCAAGCCCTAAATGTCTTTGTTATTGGAGGTGTAGGGGCTTTTTATGGATGTGGATGTTGGAATCAGACCGTTGATCTCGGAGGGGGGGGGGGGGGCGTTGTATTTTTCCGCTGTTAACAAAGAAATGTTTTCTTTATCGTTGGTTCACTGCTATGCCCATTTGAAAGTCGTTGAACGACCATTGAGTTATGTTGTACTATGTAAAGTTGCATAATACGAAGTTTGTATATACAGTCAAAGGGCTAGTCATAGAATTGTTCAAATTATTCCACATGCACCACATCAGGACAACTTTTGACTTACCACGGGAACCAACATAGCTTGGGCTACAACCACCCACCATGCACCCCCCCCCCCCCCCCACATCTCACCCACACTAATTTTTTTTCAAACATTGATATGTCCAAAACATGAAATGAGATGTTACCAGCAAAAAAATAAGAATGAACTTTATATTTTGATTCCTTATTGGGGGGGGGGGGGGGGAGGAGTACCCCCAAACCTGTCTAAGATTAGGGGGTAGAGTTCATTTTTTACCAATCAACACATGTGTATTTGCTTAAAACTGAATGTTATTTAGATTTGTAGATAGCTTATCTATTTTTAAATGAGAGAATATTGCAGCCTTATTATGAAAATATGTGTATTTAGCCTGGGCTTAAGCAAAAAACATTAAACTTTGCTCGACATTTGAGTGCAAATTATTTTTTGCGCTTGTTTTTACATAATTCGGGTGTGCTGAATTCGAATATGTTGGTGTCATTCACCTTCAAGTAAGCAAAACAAAAAGTAGCCGCCAAAACCACATATGTTCTATATTTTTGTTACATAATATTGCACGATTTCTGGTTTCTGCATGATTTAGAGTTGATAAATTTATGTCTCATATTTTTCTATCAAAATGACTTATATTTGTCCTTCAAGGTCGAAATTGTTACCGCCAACACACAAATAAAAGCTGTTTTTATGCACATGAACCCTAACATCATAAACAACATTTGTTTGATGGAAAACTAAAAAATTGACTACGTAATACGGCTGATTAGGTTGCAAGGCATTCGAAACTGTATTTAATCACAGTATATTTTAACATACTTTGATTTGCTTAGTATTGAAAATGACGTCATTAGTTTTATAGTAAATATGTAAAATGGCGTCCATCTTAGATTTTACGATAAACTATAAGTCAGACGTTGAACAATAAACACTAGAAATGTTTTTTTCTGCCCCAAGTCATACAAAATATTTTTTTTCGAAATTTCGAGCCACAAATAAAAAAAGATGTTCAATTTACATTTTGATAGTCATTTTGCTTCTTGTTTATATGAAGGTGAATTTCGCGGCCATTTTGGATTTTTTTGTTTAAATTTACTCGTCAGTAACTTTTTTTTTTCTGGTCCACTAAGTTAACAGAAATAAAGCATACTATCGTCAACATTTTTAGCGGTATATACTTATAGTGACAGTAAATATATGAAAAACGACGGGCATCTTGTATTTAAAGCATGTATTTAAAGGAGCTTCTTGACATCAATTTATTTATTTATTTTTGTAATGAAGTAGTGTATCCCCCAGATCATGATTTTAATGTGTTAAAACATCTTTACATGTTGGCAGCCTACTTACTCTATTGCGATGTGTGTGTGATATATCATAAGAACGGGCGGTCAATATATAAAGTTCATCCCTATGTTTTTGCTGTGACATCTCATTTAATGCTTTAGACATATCAAGGTTTAAAAAAGTTGGTGTGGGTGAGATGTGTGAGGGGTGCACGGTGGGTGGTTGTAGCCCATGGCCTAACATGAAAAATATATATAATAAAAAAAGGTAAAGGTCACCAAATATAGAATTTCATCCGACAGATTCAAATTCAGCACACACAAATTATGTAAGATCAAGTTGAGAAAAAATTATACACACAAATTCCGAGAAAAATCATGTTTAAGATTTCAGCTCATGCTAAATACAAATATTTTCATGTAAAGATTCAATATGTTTTCATTAAAAAAAATATATGCCATTTATAAATATAAAGAGCACAATTGTTTTAGCATACACACATCTGGGTTCAAAAATATAGGCCAGATATGGCTATGTCCAATAATTACATTTTTTCATGTTTCTTAAGTCGTTTTCTTTCACCATGTTGAATTGTTAGTTTTGTTGTTCATTTTGATTATTTTATAATAAAAAGTCATGCTTAAGCGTATGTGGAGAGACAACCACTTACTCTAATGCGATGTGTGTGTGATATATCATAAGAACGGGAATTTAATTATATGTTATATGGTATATCGCACGTGCAGATTGGTTAACCGAAACATCAACGACATACGCTTGCTTAACCCTACACCCTAATTTTAGACAGGTTTGGGGGTACCCCACCCCCTCCCCCCCCACCCCATATAAGAGGTCAATATATAAAGTTCATCCCTATGTTTTTGCTGTAACATCTCATTTAATGCTTTAGACATATCAAGGTTTAAAAAAAAGTTGGTGTGGGTGAGATGGGTGGGGGGGGGGGTGCACGGTGGGTGGTTGTAGCCCATGGCCTAACATGGGCTTACGGCGTGGTGGCAATATTGGACAAATCCAAAATGGCCACTATTTGAATTAGGGTCACATCATAGCGTGTACACTAATATGCATGGAGACACATTTAAAACTACTTCGGTATGGTTTAAAACTGCAGATTCAATTTATGAAGTTTTGTAGTTGATTTGGGAAGAATTTAAAGCACAAATATATAGGCCCCCATACACGACATTTTCCATAAAAGCTAGTGGTTTAACATGTTTAAATGATGTAGATTCTACTCCACATTCTGTCGATAATCAGTCAACATTTAACCCTCTTACCACCGGTCCCGATTACATTCGTAATAGGGTACATACCAGCTTTTGAACTTGTTATGAAAAAACGTGACATAAATCAACGCTTTCTTAAAGTTGTGGATCGCGTGAGAATTCCAAAAAAACAACTTGGCAGTTACAGGGTTAAGCAAGTGCCATCCCATACCAACTTCCATACCTACGAAACACTAAGCTTAGGTACAAAGTAAAAACGGCTTTGCTAACTCAAAATTCGGGAATCACGCCCATATTAAAATTCAATTCATACTTTACTGTAGCAGAACTACATTTTGATTGACAGTGCAAATAGCATGATCCTGAATATTATCTTTATGTTTTTTTGCAATTAGTGTGTGGGAAAGTGTTTCTATGTATTGTTAAAATGACGGAATCCACATAATATGTTTGAGTAATTCAACATGCATGTTAAAGCGGGAATTACTTAAAATGAATAAAAAACATGTCACCACGTTTGAACAATGCTGTACCTTCTACAGTTTACAGCAATAATTCGACCTTACCTTGAAATTTGCGGCAATGTACAATTAAAAAAAAAAATGACGCTGCTCATAATAGGGTGAAAACCTAACTTGCGTGACCCCCTACTGTCATAGCTGTCACAAAAAACTAAAATCAAAATGATTGATATATTGTGGAATTTTGCAAGCCTTTATGGCATCATATTTCACTTGTAGTGACTGAGTACCGCAAATTATCAATGTCCAGCAATTTTTTAACCCTTGTCCTGCTGAATTGCTTCAATTGTATTTTTCGTCATTTGAAGCTGGAATTGCTAACGCAATTTCCAGCTTCAAATGACGAAAAATATTACTATTTATGAAAAATAGACATGTTTAAAATTAAATGATTGGATCAAAGCGTCCATTAAGAACAATTATATCAAAATTAAGTGACATTTGTATTGATCTAAAACATCCTTAACCTCGTATATATCCGGGCATAGCAGGACAAGGGTTAACATTACCCAGAAAACATGAGACGTTGGCCTAACAGTGAACCAACTTCGGGCTCACGTCTCATGCTTGCTGGGTAGTGTGTTACTCGTCACCACTCTTAGCATCTTCAATTAACCCTTTAAGTCCCCACGATGCATTAAAGCATCATTTTACATCCCTGTAAACATACTTAATTTTTCTACAACTAAGGGTTTTAGAACGAAAATTTCCATGAAACCGGTTTACCAATACGTGGTAATTTTCTTTAATTTTTAAACCACATCAAGTCATCTTCATCCACTACAAGTCGAGAATTGCGGCAGCAATTCGTGGCTTGTAGTGGATAAAGTAGCGCTGAGCCGAGTAAACAACGTCTCTGGGCGAGCGCAGCGAGCCACAGAGCCGTGAATCTAGTATCAAAGTGGCTTTGATACCAACTTTAAATTGCTCTTCTGGACCTAATCTGATGAGCTATGGCTAATCTAACATCATCTTGCTTATAATAAATATATTTTCTTACATATCTGTGATTCTTGAGCTGATATGTGACATATTGGACCTGAATTTAGGTAAAATACAACTACAATTCACGGCGATATAGTTTGCATCAACCTTCGCCAGTGCGAGATGAGCGACATCTATGTGAGGAGAATTCGTCCGCTGAAGGCGCATGCTCAGACCGCCTTAAAGTTGTTGATCAACACAAAAACACGTGCGTGAAGCACAAGAAAAACGGCAGATACCACGTGCGATGACGTCATCTACCACGTGCGATGACGTCATCTCACAAAATCTCGCGTTTCCACCCCACTCCACCCGAGATTACTTGGTAGCCTCAAGTGTAGTTTCGGATAAATAACATGAATATAAACTTACTTTCCCTTTCTAACAATAAAAATCTTCACATATATGCGTCAAATATGGTAGTGGAGACGTGTACACTGCAGGTAAGTCAGCGAATTGCGATTTAACCCCGAACTGGGCACAGTTTATTTCTGTGGCAGGACAGCGGCTGTACACAATTCAGCGCCGTGGGCCGATCTGTGGCTCGCTGCAGCGCTCGCCCAGAGACGTTGTTTACTCGGCTATGGATGAAGATGACTATGGTAAATTCAGGATTGAAAGGGTTAATTTTGTGTGGACGAGCAACTGCAGCGAGCAGTTGAACATGATTCCCCGCAAGGCTTAGAATATCTTCATTGAGCTTCCTTGGTTTTACCAAGGACGTTATAGAACGTTCTTGGTTTTACCTATTTTCTTCTGGCAAGGTGATAGGTATGCGTGACTTTTCTGCTTTATGATATCACGTGCCCATCAACATTTTATTAGATCGTTGAAGGCGTGCTCTACTTTTGATGGTGTAGCTGTGGTACTGATCTTAGGGGTTTTGTCAAGTTAAAAAAATTCAAAAAATTCGAGAAAAACTCGGAAGTGGGTGGGTGGGTCAAGCCCCAACTCGGATTTTTTTTTTTTAAATATTGTGTTTTTTTGTGTTGTATTTTTCTCGCTCGGATTTTTGGAATTGTTTAACTCTTAAAACCAATGAATGATGTGGTGTTACAATTTTATTACAGTATACTCGCCGTGTCGTCCTGTTTAAGCCACTGTGGCTAGTGTTACACTAACACTCCAGTTAGGCCTACAAGTTCAGCTTGTAAACGGTTTACCTGATAAGAACAATTTTCTAGTGATGCGGCTACTACTAAATATTGCCCAGGACTAGTTAAAAAAAGTCACTATGTCTAGGCCTAAGACTAATCACTAACCCACTAAGTGATTAACCTCGCCATTTTCATTTCGGTGGTCTACCACTGGGGGGGGGGTGTAGCCTACATATATTTACACAGTGAGTAGGGGAGGGACGGGCAAAGCGGGCCGTGCAACTGTTTCGGCACATAGGATATATAAATTGACGTCCACAAATTAAATAATTGCATGAATGACGTGAAATATGCATATGGTATGCAATGCTAGCTCTTTTTAATCTGTAACGGATAATATAAATTAGGCAGGTTAAATAAATAGAAATGCACACAATGGCCCACTTTGCCCAAGGCTTAGGCAAAGTGGGACAGAAGACAGGGCAAAGTCGGCCTGGGCCCACTTTGCCCGCGTGGGGGGCTCACTTTGCCCTCATCAGGGGCCCACTTTACCCGCAAATTGCATAGACTGTCTTGCAATGTCTTGTATTTGAGTGTCAACATCCATTATAGGCTACTTGAACTTCAATGATTATGTAAATAAACAATCATATGCGGAAAATTATGAAGGCCCTACCTTTATTACAAACGAGGGCGGGGGCCCTATAGGTCAGTGGTTAGCACCGCTGCCTTCCGGGTTCGGTTCACGGTCTCGGCAGTTTGACAGAAACAAAATGTTTATTCCCCATCCACGTGTGACACTCAGTATTGTGGAGAGCCTCCGTGACCGAGAGGTAGCGTGCTCGGCCTCAGACCGCCACGGCTCGAATTTCGAATCCTGTGTCTGGAGGACAGTGTCATCTCACTATCCTCAGGAGGTTCTCCTGGCCCAGTTTAGCCTATATGAGCACAAAGGTGGCCTGAAGCCCGATTCATTTCATTTCATTTTTTATTACAAACGAATGATTTGTTTAAAATGTGATATTGACTTACACGAAATATAAATATTATGTAATATCAGATATTTAATAATATAAGTAAAATAGAAATATAATTATCATAAATATAATTTTATCTTTGTGTGGTCTGCACTGTTTATAAATTAACAAACTTCAAGTATTCCACAGGACACATCACAATACCAGCGCAGTATTCTCCCCTGAATATAGGAGGAGAGGAAGCTTTCCATCTCCCATGATATTAGCAAAAAGCGGGGTCGATTTTTTTCACTCATTCATGTATAACCTATTTTTTTACCAAATGCCCTAATATGTACAAAAAAGCTGCCACTGAAACATGCGTAAATAATGAAACCATGAACTAATGAGTCCTGGCATTCTGAAAGCAAGCACGCTACTTCTCGTTTACAAAGGTTCTCCACAATACTGAATTCTTCATTTTGTGAGGGGGAATCATTTTTAAACCGCAATACCAGCGCGGAGGATGGACCTGTTATATTGTTCGATGTGACAGTCAAACAACATTCACCACTACACCATGTACACCACGGCCACCGCTTCATGCTTTTGTGTGTGTTTTTTAGGGATAGAAGATACCATTCAGCATAATCGTTTTTTATCTCATGTAGTATTTCAGACAAGATCCTGATTTCTAAAGCGAGAAACGATGCCATTGGATTTCCTGGCAACAAAAAATCAAGCCTCCGTCTGAAAGAATGCGGAAGATATTATGATGATACAGCCAGAGATATTATAATAACGAGATATGCCACTGAGTGCTACTGCCGTTACCGCAATGGGTGGGAGCGCCACCTGGCCGCCTAGGAGTAATATTACTGTGAAGCACCTGTCAAGTCGACCGGAACAATGACTGTAAACAACACAACCACATCGAGTTTTGTGTGCGCGCTGGTTGATCCAACAATCCGGAAAATGTTCCAGATTTGAGTTCATTTATCTTTTGTAGTGTCGTAGAAAGGTAAGTGATATATAATTATTGTATTTTATCAAAATAATACACAGAAAACGATTTAAACATCCACCCTACCGATGCCATCAATGTGGGCGATAATGTACAGAAATGGCGATCGGTATTTTGGCCTGTGTGAATAAAATACATTTTTTTTTGATAAAAAGTAAAGTTTATTAAAATAAAATCCACCAAATTATATTTGTAGGATATCTCTGTACATATTTGTTGGTAGAATATATGTAGTCTACATCGTCACGATTAATTTAAGCGACAAAACTGATGAGTGACGTGGTCGCCTGTCAGTGACAGTGTCACAGTATCAGTGTACTGTTAGCCTACTGTTAGCCTACCAGTAACCAGTGGTTACTGTGTGTGTCAGATGGTCACTTACGGTACCTACTCCATGGCACTGCTGATTCAGTAAAGCGTGCAGTGCCAGACAGCCCCCCCCCGTCTAGCTCAGTGAGTAGCAAAGCAAGACGTTGGCCGGACCACTTTTCAGTAATAAAACTCATTTCTTCAAAATTTTCCAGGGGGAGCATGCCCTCTGACCCCCCCAGAACAGGCCTGTATCACAGCCGGACCACTTCTACTTCGCTTCCGTTACTTAATTACTAGTCTAGGCCTAGAAGTCATTAGTCTACCATTGATAATAGGCCTCGAAATTGGCCAGTTCAGTTGTCTGTGAACATTGTCTGTTAAATAGGCTAGTGATTCTAGTCTAGGCCTAGCCTACTTCCCATTCACTGATTCATGCCCAGGATCATCAGACTTTTGAAAAGGGTGTTTTTGGGCTGATATTATTTCATGTAAACATACCGGGGTACCGTACTTCCATTGTGACAAGTCCGAGGATGGTTCATAACTTCGAAATTATAAAATTTATAATGACAAAAAGTAGGCTATATTTCCAACGAAAGTTAAGGGAGGTTCTTGAAATTGAAAATCCCCCACCCCTCCCCGGTGACAATCCTGAAATTCACAATAATATCGTGGGCGAAAGGCTTGGAAGATTTTCTGAAAAGATATTCTGGCTTTCGATTTGACAAAAAAAAATTGACCTCATCCTATCATGCAATTTAAATAGCAAATATAATTTATAAATATCATACGCCTAGTCTATTATTTTGACTTGATTTGGATAGGGTACCTATATCCCTAACCCCAAAATGACATAAATTGAAGGTTTATGGTGTGACTGTGTTGGTCATAAAGTTGGAAAATTTAGAGACTAGACTATGATTACAAGATAGGGCCTGCAAAGTGAAAACGACACAATCAGGCTAAAATCTTTAAAAAAAAACAGTATTTTAATTTACGCATTTTAATATGGCCATAAGAAGTGGACATGTCCATAGACTAGAATTGTGTAAGTTTTTAAATTTGTGTGTGGTTTAGCGCATTTACCAGTTAAGCGAAATATTAAGACAAAATTCCCGATTTCTTATTTCAGACATGCAAAAAAGTCTTTTGTATGTAAACAGGGTAAACATGGTAAAGCAAGATATAAACACAAAACTCCAGATTTCCTATTTCGGATGTGCATGTCCAAAATACGAAATACACAAATTTTGTCTTTAGATCTGCTCAACTGGTAAATGCGCAACATTTCTAGTCTATGGACATGTTTACATCATATGCTCATATCAGGAAGCCAAAATAAAAATACTGCTTTTTAATGATCATCTGATCTACCCAATAATTAGGATATCTATTATGTGAGGTAGGCTAGGACCGGGCATTGGCTCGTAAAATTGAAATAATAATAATAAGTCTTGTCGGACATTCAATAATAAGGCAATGCAATAATTAGAAAAGCTAAGATTTACCTTCGCTATTATTCTAATGGAAATTAGAGAAATGTAACATGTAGGGCCTACTTGACATTCTAGATAGAAATACTTGACAACCCCCCCCCCCCCCCCTCCCCCTCCGCCCTCCTTATATAAAGACATTTTAATCAACATTTTAATTATGCAGGGAGATTTTTTGTAAAATATAATTAACCCTTGTGCTGTTAAGACTGTATTTATAAGTTTTCAAGCAAATTTTAGAGTATTAAAGGAAAATACCAAACAAATTTGTAACATATATTTTGGTATCTGCTCAGTTATTCAAATAATTCAGTTTGGGAGATGCCTATTTTTCATAGATAATATTATTTTTCTTTCATTTCATTTGAAGCTGTATATTGTGTTAGCAATTCCAGCTTCAAATGAATTGAAAATACTCACAAACAATTCAGCAGCACCAGGGTTAAATCTGGTGCCACTTTTGGCTGAGAAAATAAATCGGCACAACCTGTTTGTGCGTGACAATTGCTTGAATAACTTTCAAAAGATATTGATCCACCTCTTAAAAGAGGGAACATGTCCATTTATCATTTTTCATGAAAAGGTAATCATGACAATGCTTGAAGTAAAATATAAAATATTGTACGACATGATTGCTACTTAAATGGCTTTGTATAATTTGGAGGAATAAAAGTGCACAAATATCACCCAATAAATTATTTATGCATTTGTTAACGCTGACTTTAAATTCTTGAGAAACAAATCTGGTTTCAAATGGTGTGTGTAAAAATAAACTTAGCCCTTCATAATTCCCCCAGGAAATAAAATGGTCATTCCCTTATGATTATATACATGTATGTACTATTACACTGTCATAAAAAATTTTTATTACTGTATGTACATGAAAAAAATTGTATTGGTTTTGTATTTATATCAATTTCTTTGTAGGAAGAAAAGAAATTGTGGACATCTGTGCATCCATCAGTGCAATGCATATGGTTTCCAGGAAGATGATGACAAATTTCTCCCACAAGCTCATTGATAAGGATCATTTTGAGAAATGACCTAGTGGCCTCCCATAGGAGGTTGGCTGCTCATAAAAGTGGCTGCTCATAGCATGCTCTACTGTAAATAATGACTTATATAACCCATGAAGGACTGTGGTATCACAAATGCATCATTTACCTGAAATTATATAATCCACTTCAATTTGGATAACCTGACATATTATATCAAGAATATACAACCACATTCTTGATTATATTTAATAATTATACATAAGACACTTTATATTTGCTTAAACAAGTTAAAGGTATTTGGTGAAATGAGATATTTCTTGCTGACTTTAGAATGTCAGTTGTGTTGCTTATCGATTTTCATGTTGAGATTGTCAAGGTTGAATTAGATTTAAAGAAAATATTTGATAACATAAAATAGTGCTACAATAAAATGTTTCATGGCACAAATTGATAGTCTATTTTACTCAAGTGAATCTTGAGTGCCCATTGTCAATAAAAAGTTTAAGCTAGACTTTTTCTCATTTTTATAGTAGTTATGGTGTATTTTATGCCTCCGCCAGCCTGCGGCCGGAGGCATCCTGCGGCCAGAGGCATTATGTAGTCGGGTTGTCCGTCTGTCTGTCCGGCTGACTGTCTGTCTGTCCGTCCGGATTATTTTTTTTGAATGGGATGGTAAGACAGGAAGGGGGAATGATCCATGTCAATTAAAAAAATTCAGGCAGGGTGGGCACATGGAGGGTTTTAACAAATATTTATTTTAAGTGTCTTTTTTTCTTTTATTGCAGTATCCTCTGTGGATTACATTTATTTACGGGCGGGGAGGGTCAGACTGAGGGGTTGGGGGTCAAGTCCATTTTCATTTTCTTGCCATAGGGGGCTGTGGGAGTGGGGGGTTCAAAACAATTTTGAACACAAAAATAGGGGGGGGGGTCAAGGCAATTTTTTTTTTTCTATAACCTCAGCCCGGATTACTTTTTTTCAAATGTGAAGATAAGGCAGGAAGGGGGGATAGTACAGGCCAATTAAAAAAATTCAGGCAGGGTGGGCACATGGGGGTTTTAACAAATGTTTATTTTTAGTTTTTTTTTTCATTTGACGCAGTAGCCTCTGTGAACGTTTATTTACCGGCGGGGAAGGACAAGGCCAATTTTTTTGCCAGGGGGGCTGTGGGTGGTTCAAAACAAATTTGAACAAAAAAGTAGGGGGTGAAGGCAAATTATTATTTTTTTTCTGTAACTTCTGTCTGGATTACTTTTTTATCAAATGGGAGGGTAAGGCAGGATCAAGGGGGGGGGTTGATCCAGGCCAATTAAATCTTTTTGTTTAGGGGTGTTGTGCACTCAAGTTTCAGGTGTTTGGTCGCGATGCGCAAGAGGGATATCAACACTTTATTCATGTGCAGTTATATATAGCCCCAGTGCCTGAAACAGGCTTCGGAGAGGACGACACGGCTACAGTAAGCCCTATATATCTTCACGTAACTAAATTTGGGAAAAAAGTCAAAATATTGAAAAAATAGAAAAACAAATAGCACGTGCATGCGCCCCTAATATTTTTTTTTACGGGCACATGCATCCGTAGGGCCTATATATTAGTTATTTAAATTGAACCCTGTGAACCACCTTGTCTGATGTCAGTAGACCCTAATTCATTTTAGAATTATGGACTCATTATAACCTATTAGAAAAGATAGACTAGTCTACCTGTAGATGTGTCAAAATTGGTCTCAAGTTAAATTAGGCCTAGGTCTAGTCTATATCTTGAAGTACTGAAAAATTTGCAAAACTAGGTCTATAGGCCCCCTAGTCTACATTAAAAAAATATTTGGCAATAGAAGGGGTGCCCTATGCCCATACTTGCCTCGTGGCCCAACTTCCCTCCCTCTCCCGTAGGGCCTATAGGCCTAAAGTCCCCAGCTACAGTCACGTTAGCTGTTGTCACTGTCACTCCCTGTTGACAATTTCATGAAATCGGAAGATCCAATTACTAGAATTAGCCTCAAATTTAGTGGCAATATTTTTTTATTATAAAGTAGTAGACTAACTGTTAGATTATATCATCCATATTATTGATTTTTCCGACTGTCACTTGCCCGTTTGACAGCGTACAACTTCTAGCTGTCTGTCACTGTTACCGACGGTTCGCTCAAATGTGCTGTCACTCCTCACTCATCCATCGGTTGACAAACAATCGGCGGCAATCGGCGAGTCGGTTACTTGTACAGTTTTGCTATTTTACTTCATAAAATACGACGTTATAAGTATAATTTTCAATGTGAATTTGTTTATTAAACATTTATTTCAATAAAATGAGGTGATAGTAATGTTGTCATCCATTGTAATGTTTATTTTGGCCTGTTTTCTGAACCGGTACCGACACGGCCTCTCTATAACATGTAGTTTTTTTAGGCTGTGTTTGGGAAATGTACTCCTCCAAACCGGCATCTGGCTCGCCCATGTAGTAACACTTCCGGTTTAGTACTGTCAAGTATACAGCCAATGAGAGTGGCATATCTCGTTATTATAATATCTCTGATACAGCGTTCATTTTTAATTATGTATGATACATATAATGATGTCGTGTAGAGATATTGTGTGTCTATCCCATCCCTTGCCTCCCTTGATACCAAAGACATGTTGTGGTTGGTGAAATAATCTCGTCTCTATCTCAATTATTGAAGAATACATGCTAACTTAAGTGATTTCATGGCGGCCATTTTTAATTTGCAGGATAATGATGTCGAATACATGTATTGTTTCATTGCATTCCTTGATAGCGAAAACGGTTTAGCGGTTTGTATTGGTGAAATAATCGTTTATCAATTATTAACGACGATATGATCACTTCAGTGATTTAATGGCGGCCATTTTGAATTTTGCATGATATTGATGTCAAATAAATGTATCGTGTGTATTCTTTGATACCAAAAACATATGGCGGCCATTTTGAATTTTGCCTCATAAGAGGGTTTCAACACACATTTGCGAACTCCTTCAAACTTTTTCTTATTCTGTGGTCTATATTCTGAACATTTTCATGAAGGTGGCATATTTTAACCACTGAATTCTCACGGGATTACACAAGCTCCTGCACTATAAATACAAAATAGGTATACCCATCAGAACAAATATAGGCAATCAGCTGACAGTCAAATAATTTATCAAAGATGTTTCACCCCTAACAAATTTACGTTGGCATATTCAAACACATGATAACATAATCTAATCCCTCTTCTTATGAGGGGCGCACTCTCAACAGTAGTTTATTAAAGAGTTTCTGATGAATAGTAAAAACAGAAATGTACTATAATAAATAATATAATGACCGTTTTTCATTTGAAATATATATATTACGCAGAAATCTACTATAGTAAATAATAATGAATGCTTTTCATTTGAAATATATACAACAAGATAACAAAGGGCAAAGTGAGACTATGCTTGGGCAAAGTGGGCTATGTCCCGCTTTACCCTGTCTCACTTTGCCCACAAGGTGGAAAGAAATCCACATGGCTCCAGTTGACAGGGCTAAGTGGACCAACCTTTAAAAAATTGCTGAAAACCCGGGGAAAGGATCTTGGTTAATATAAAACAAGTTTCTGACGAATTATTATAGTACGTAGCTGACACGTTTATCCATTACCGAAAGTGATTTTTGATAAATATAGTGACGAAAATAGACATTTTATATGCCACATACCTTGTTTGTCGTTACACCATACTAAGGTTGTGCTTTTAATGTATTGCAGATGTCGTCATCAAGTGGCACTAAGTTTTTTGTCTGCACGCGCTAATTTTAATTGTGACGTCATTATAACTTCAGTGTCCCACTTTGCCCAAAGTCTCGCTTTGCCCGTCCCTCCCCTACCAGTATGTGATGTGAACATAGACTCAAGTGAACATAGACTAGAACTGCTAAAGTTTTTAAATTTTTGTGCCGCGCATTTACCAGCCAGAATAAAATTACCAATTTTTTTGATGATTTTAGCCTGATTGTGTCGCTTAAGTTATAATGGTTTAATAACTTAATACACGGCCGTCCTAATTAATACTACCGATTCTATCACAGGCGAGCCTTGTTTAAAATTATTTGGGGGTCTTTTTAAAAAAATTAGGCGAAATAAACAAAAAATCTGCAATTCTGTTTAAAAAATCTGGTTTCTGTCAAAAAATGCATTGTGTAGCGCTTCTGAAAAAATATTAATGGCAAATGCCTTCAGTGGCGGATCCGCGCCCCCTATTTATTGCCAATTAACCCCCCCCCCCGCACCCCCCCCTCCGTTGGTCTAACTATGCAAAAAACATCTGGCTCCCTCCTGTCTATGTATCCTGGATATGCTCATACATTATAGATTAAACAATGTTTTAGTTAAAATTGTGTTATAGTCGTTTTATATAACCATGATAACTATACTAAGCTGTAAGGTGTTGTCAATATCATTGTAATATTTATTTTTATCACCTTGTCTTATAATTGCTATTGCATGATGTGATTAGTCCAGTTGCCGTCCAGAAAACCTAGAAATTGTGAGAAGTGTAAGGTTTTTCGATTGATTCATGTTCCCAATGGGTTTATGAACAAATTCAGCTTTGTTGCCCAGACGGCAACTTTGGGCAACTTTTTTAATTAGCATAATTAACATAATTAGCATAATTAGCAATGGGGAGTAATGCCAAATGTCAATTTTGAACCAATGGACGTACACAAATCTCCAATACCACATTTCAATATAATTCCGACATAAGGAATTCATTTCTGACATTAATGGTAATAAAGAAATCCAGGTCAAAGGGAATGATTATGATGCAAATCAAACTAAATTGACCAATAATTTGAAATGGACAGTGCCCAGGACGCCCACGATCTAATCAGTGTAAAAGAGTAACGTTAGTCATAAATAAATTGCAATTTAATCTGAAGTTAGATTCACAGAATTGAGTGTATGCCTAAATATATACATATCTCTAGGAGTTTTCCTTTAGGCGGGTAGGCCTATTAGTTACGTTATATATTGGTATAGATTATTAAAGTAAGTATTGTGTTAGCAAACACCAGAATACCAATTATATTCTTCTTGTAGCTTATTATTTATAGGCTATGTAGACATAGGCCAGCAATTGTTATACTTCACACATTAAAACAGTTGGGTTCTTTTGCTTCACTTTTACAATAAAACCCTTATATCTATGCAGCTGCTGTACCTGAAAACTCACCCTTGAATACCCCTAAACCTGCTATAGTCTAATTTTGTCTAGGTAGGTCAAAATTGGCTCTTCTGTGAGTATCAATTCTAGGGTAATTAGCCATAGGCTATGCCTATCGCTGAGTCATTCACAGGTCCGTATACAAACTAAGACAAGGGGGGGGGGGGACAAAACGACCATCCCTAAATGTAATATGGGGGCTGGGGGCGTCCCGCATAAATGTTGAAAAAATAGTCTATAGCTGCATTCTGGCGCAATTTAGAAGTAAAAATTCTTTCAATGGCAATTTCCATTCAATTTTTGGTCTAACCTGCAGCTATATCAGTAGGCCGACATACGTAAATAAACAGCGCATTATACTTGCTGGCAAAACAAAGAGGTTCGTGTCATGGGCCACACAAATTAAAGGCTGATGGAGGTCCACATAATTATCACCACATGACAACGGCCCTGTTTCAATAAAAACAGTGAAATAATCATTTTGCCCAAAAAAGTTATCCATACAATTAACACAGGCTACCTGGGTGTTATTGACAAGGTGTGAACAACACAGATATAACAAACCATTGAAACATACTCTAACATCCTAACACTTCATGTACGATAAGCTTATATATACAAAAAATCTAACAGTTCATTGTTTTCTATCCCCCCGACTTCGGACTCGCCCTCCTCCTCTTCCTCCTCAACATGAATTTCCTCTGATTCTTTGCAACAATCATCTAAGACTGAATGAAATGAATGGGAGTTTGTACACATATAGGCTAAACTGGGCCAAGGAAACCTCCTGACAATGGTGAGATGAATGAAATGACGCTGCCCTCCAGACACAGGATTCAAAAATCGAGCCCTGGCGGTCTGAGGCCGAGCACGATACCACTCGGTCGCGGAGGCTCTCCACAATATCTAAGACTGATGACACCAAGAAGCTTAGGAAGTAAATTTCATCACTTGCGAACCTTCTGCAATCTGCCAGCCAAAGTTGGCGATCTCTTGAGCTGCTTTTGATTTGTGACACTTACGGAGCGAGAGCCTTCCACATTTGGAGACGAGCGCGACGATTATGGAGATCCAGGTTGATATTCGTAGGGGGGGGGGGGGGGGCAGGGAATTCAGTGTAGGAGGTTTTTTGCGATGGATGTTGTACCAGTGCAGTTGACAATATATTTTCTGAGTAGACTGATAAGAAAAATATCTGACCTATATCCATCAAGTCACTTTCTGTGACATCATGTTCCCCCAGTACCTCATCTAGTGCAGGAATATTGAGGGTTTTTTAATGCTGAGACCTTGCCCTTTCCACATGGGAAAGAAACCGTGTCGCACTGTGACGGACCTTGGCATTTCCTCTCAGCGCAATGACAGCATGGTGGTAATATCAAACACTGATCTGTCCCACTGCCTCACATTTTTCACCAAATTTCAACTTGTAGCTTACCAAGGTTATTTCAGCCTCATTGTGATGTACAAGACAGTTTTCTTTTCCCACCATGCTGATGTTGTGTCCATGACTGAAACTGCAGAGAAGTTGATTCAGCTGGCGCTTGTTGGCTGTGGTTTATTGCATCGCGATTTAGAAGTCAGTTGATATATATTGCAGCACCCTCACCAGCTCTTCTCTGACACTTATGATCTTTAACACTTAAAGGGACTGACCCAGGCTAAAATCATAAAAAAATCAGTGATTTTATTTTGGGTTCTTAATATGACCATATAATGTAAACATGTACATAGACTAGAACTGCAAATTGTTATAATTTTCGTGCTGCGCATTCACCAGTTAGGCTAGATATAGAGACGAAATTCCTGATTTCCAATTATTGACAACCATGTCAAAAATAGGAAATGCGGGAATTTCGTCTCTATATCTAGCCTAACTGGTGAATGCGCAGCACAAAAATTATAACAATTTGCAGTTCTAGTCTATGTACATGTTTACATCATATGGTCATATTAAGAACCCGAAATAAAATCACCGATTTTTTTATGATTTTAGCCTGGGCCAGTCCCTTTAATTCTTCATATGCCTATCGAGCAAAGATGATAAAGATAGTTGCACCTTGGTACTTTTCACCACTTGTGAGGCATGCCTTACAACTGTCTGCAATGTCTGCCACTATTCCTGACGTTCGCCATACATGTAATCAACAAAGTGCTTGATGTGATCAACGAGCAACACATTTGGTTTTGGGACATTTTCGCTATCACTTGCCAAACGCTTCATCAGTACAGACCTGTCACCCTTCAGCAGATATCCAAATGAAATGAATCTGGCTTTATGCCCTTCTGTGCACATACAGGCTAAATTGGGCCAGGAGAACCTCCCGAGGATGGTGAGATGAGTGAGGTGACACTGCCCTCCAGACACGGGATTCGAAATTCAAACCCTGGAGGTCTGAGGCCGAGCACGCTGCCTATCGGTCACGGAGGTCCCCCACAATACTGAGTTTCACAAGTGGATGAGGAAGAAACATTTTTGTTGTTTTTTCAAACCGCCGAGACCGGGAAACGAACAACTGAACACTAGCGTGAATGGCAGCGGTGCTAACCACTACCCTAGGGCCGCCGCCCAGCAGATTTACAAATTCATCGACCGAAGAATGTTGCACAGGGGAAAGCTCGTACTGAAACACTGGAAGGAGTTGAATGTTTCGCTGCTGCGCAATGATGAGAAAACGTGCATACAAAGCCTCATACACAATTGAAAAAGTTACTCGTTTTGTGTGCCTATATCAACTATACATACAGTTACATCACGTGATGTCTGACGACCTTGACATATTCTGTTTAATCGTGACCTGTAACTAAAATAATCAATCTTAAAACCCTGAAACACTGGACCGACAAGACCACAATACAGCAAACTCTCGCATTTGTTGTTTAAATATTAATTTGATAAAATTATACATGTTATATGGCATTGACCTTGACCTTTAGTCGTCACCCATTGTTTAAAAAATATGTAACAGTCACCTATATCTCAACTTGACCGCGATATTCACCAGATACACCAGTGGTGCAGACTGGGACACTGTAGCTAGAACGGTTTATTAGAGCGGTCTTTATATATTGATTGGAAATAAGGCAAGCGTGACCTTTGACCTGTACGATCTGCAAAAATAGGGTCACCCATGTTCGAATTTCAGCGAGATATTCGCGAGATACAAATGTGGCCACTGCAGCTGAAACAGGTATTAATATATCGATTAGCCAAGGCTAGTGATGAATGACCGGCACGACGGACGGACGGCCGGACGGACAGACGAAAAAAACTATTATCAGCGAGGCGGAGGATAAATATAAGATCAGAGGTGATTTGTTTTGATCTGACCTAAATATAAATTTGATATTGGCCATTTTTTCTGCAGCCACAGGTTCAAAAGTAACATTTTATCTTTGATCATAATGAAGATTAAGCCGATTATGCTAATTATTTTAATTATGCTAATAAAAAAAGTTGCCCAAAGTTGCCACTTGGGCAACAAACCTAAATTTGTCCAGTGACATCATAATAATATGAATCAGTCGAAACATCTTACACTTCTCATAATTTCTAGGTCCCCATTGAACATGGACTATTCCTGATTTCTAATTCCTGATTTCTAATTATTGACAACCATGTCAAAAATTAGAAATACGGGAATTTCGTCTCCATATCTAATCTAACTGGTGAATGCGCAGCAGAAAAATTGAAAAACTTTAGCAGTTCTATTCTATGGACATGTTTACATCATATGGTCATATTAAGAAGCCAAAATAAAATCACCGATTTTTTTATGATTTTAGCCTGAGCCAGTCCCTTTAAGTTAACTAGAAAGAGTTGTTCGGAAACGAACACGAAAGCAGCCCTCCGTTATCGCTCGACCTGTATTTTTAAATTGTGGTATATGATGGCTATGTGAAGTATGAGGAAGCAGAAATTTATAGATCAGCTATCATGCAAGATTTCCGAGATAGTAAAAAAAAATAATAAAAAAAATGGCCGACTGGCAGCCATTTTGGATTTTTAGAGTGACATTTGTTTTGGGTTATCTTTGTGTGAGACATTAAATTTTGTTTTATATTCATGGTCCAGTCAATATATTGAGTTCAGAACTCAATATATTGAGTTATCAACTGGATATATTGAGTTGAAAACTCGATACATTGAGTTAATAACTCGATATGTTGAGTTTAGAAGTCGGTATATTGAGCTAAGAACTCGATATGTTGAGTTATCAACTCGATATATTGAGTTGAAAAGTGACATTGACCTTGACATGATCTTAACATGACGTTGGGGTAGTACCCCTGTAAAGTCCAACCCCAACCCAAGTCAGTTTGTTGGCCCATCAACAGTGAGCAAAGATAATTCACATGGCAGATTGTCCCCCTAAAACTCCCTGTGTTGGCCTTATGTGGCGTGGCACAGGGGAGCACAATAGGCCTGGCACTCAAGAGGTTAAATGTGCACAATGCAACAATGTCATTATAATGTATCACATAATATATGCCAACTAAGCACAACTTACACTTCATACAGTAACTATAGTGCCTACACATCGCCCTCTAAGTAATCACAACTGCATCTACAAGAGATGGGATACCTTAAAGCTATTCTTCCTGAAGATAACTAGGCCTACATGTAAAGTATACTTGTAGTAAATCATTGCTTCACTTTTCAGCCCAAAGGTTGAGAATCATCCAGTGTCCCCATCCGATTCAAAATCGCAGGGGAGCGTGGGTGGGGGTGATAGGGCATGGTGGGTTATTGAAATTGATTTTTTCTTTTGGCCTGGGCCAGTCCTTTTAAGTTAACTAGAAAGAGTCGTTCGGAAACGAACACGAAAGCAGCCCTCCGTCATCGCTCGACCACTATTTAAAAATTGTGGTATATGATAACTATGTGAGGTATGAGGAAGCAGAAATTTATAGATCAGCTATCATGCAAGATTGCCGAGATAGTGAAAAAAAAATGGCCGACTGGCAGCCATTTTGGATTTTTAGAGTGAAATTTGTTTTGGGTTATCCTTGTGTGAGACATTAAATTTTGTTTTATATTCATGGTCCAGTCATTTTGCATTTCTTGAGTTGAGTAAATATTAGTTGAGTGAATATTAAGAAATTCAAAATGGCCGCTAAACTATTTTTAAATTGTTTGATCCAAAAGTTAATCAGGTCATTGGCTGACATAGCTGAACAAATTTGCTAAATTTAAAGAAGATCTGATGGCAACTTTTTCCTGAAACGCGCTAACGAACATTTCTTTGTTAGTGGCCATAGTAATTAAAGGGTTGGTGATATGGGGGTCAAAATGTCACCAAAACAAATGTGTTAAGAAGTCGATATATTGAGCTAAGAAGTCGATATATTGAATTAAAAACTCGATATATTTAGTTATCAACTCCATATATTGAGTTATAACTCAATATTACATCGCGTTCGAACTCAATATATCGAGCTGTAAACTCAATATATCGAGTTTCGAACTGACAATATCGACTTTTAAACTCAATATATCGACTTTTAAGATCACTATATCGAGTTGTAAGCTCAATATATGCAGTTTGGAATCCAAGATATCGACTTTTAAATTCAATATAACGATTTTTAGACTAAACACTATCCATTTGTAAACTCAATATATCGAGTTTGGAACTCAATATATTGAGTTAAAAATAATTATTTAAAAAAATCTAAATGTCGCTTCTGTGGCTTAGTAGATTTGTATTACTTTTCGGCCGTAATGATCATCTAAGTGACATTGTTATACGTCAATGACAGAGTTAAAAATAATTATTTAAAAAAATCTAAATGTCGTTTCTGGGGCTTGGTAGATTTGTATTACTTTTCTGCCGTAATGATCATCTAAGTGACATTGTTATACGTCAAAAACAGCCTGTCCCAGTTGGGGGGGGGGGGTGGCGACAAGTACTTATACTATATAAGAGCCGTTCCAGTAGGCCTACCCGACTAATTAAATGTGCACAATGCATCAATGTCATTATAATGTATCACATAATATATGCCAACTAAGCACAACTTACACTCCATACAGTAACTATAGTGCCTACACATCGCCCTCTAAGTAATCACAACTGCATCTACAAGAGATGGGATACCTTAAAGCTATTCTTTCTGAAGATAACTAGGCCTACATGTAAAGTATACTTGTAGTAAATCATTGCTTCACTTTTCAGCCCAAAGGTTGAGAATCACCTAGTGTCCCCATCCGATTCGCAATCGCAGGGGAGCGTGGGTGGGGTGATAGGGCATGGTGGGTCATTGAAAGTGTTTTTTTCTTCGCTCGCCCGATAAGGGGTTCTGAGCACAGCTCCGCTATCCTCGGGTCGGATAGTCCCCAGAGTAACAATAGGAAGGTTAACTCCATTCACCCCTGTCAAATGTCAAACACTCTAGTACTGGTTATTTAAGGCTTTCATGGCCTACACCAGCGCCTGCACTGATGCGAGAGCTGCATTGGCACTGCTGTTGAGCGGATGAACCGGGGTACACCACTGGCAATTCGCCCGAAGATTATGGCCAGATACGAAGAGGCTGCAGCTTCCCTTGGATGATTGCTGTGGGAAAATGAACGTGTGGCTTAGACAGATTCTGGTCAGCTAACCCGTTGGGGGTCAGTCCCGGATATATTCGGGATTTGTTAATGTCCCCCCAGGACCAGTCGCAGATATGTTCAGGATTTATTACGTATATATCGACTTCTTAACTCAATATATCGAGTTCTTAGCTCAATATATCGAGTTATTAAATCAATATGTCGAGTTCTTAAACTGACTATATCGAGTTATGAACCCAATATATTGTGTTAAAAAATAAGAAAAAGAATGCCTATGTCGCTTCTGGTGCTTCCATTATTTTACTGCTACTATTAATTAATCACCAATGCTATGCTACATGTAACTATTGAACCACTAGTAATCGAAGTTGTACTTCCACGTTTACTAGCGCTGGTGGTCATTTTTCACCTTCATGGGATGTTTTAAAGGTCATATAATAAGGTTTTCGAAGTCACTGGTGGCTGTGATGACATTATTGATATCATGAATGGATTTATAGTCATCAAGTAAGCCGGAAATGACATATCACGTAGCTATAGGGCTAGACTGTTTCCCTGCTCTACGCCACCTGGCGATAAGAGACAGGTACCGGCCAATATGGCCTTGACCTTGGCCGCTTTGTTTTCATCATGGCGGCAACGTCGTGAACGATGCATCGCCGCCGCATTTGCCAGTGTTTAATCACGTTATCATAACATATTAATTAGGTACATGGATCAACATACATCGCATTGAAATACAAACAAATAAAAGGGTTTGTTACAGCAATTGAACGCGATGTCATCTGCGTATTAGACTACAACAGGTCATTTGAAGGCGGAGGAATGTTCAAAAATTTGTGACAAATCAGGGGTTTCCGGACGTTTCGCATCATTGCCAGTTCGCGTCTATACAATATAGCCGTGAATGGCAATGGACGTTTCGCATCAGAGTCATTTTGCATCATAGTCATTTTGCCGTTGCTGTTCCATTACTGTGGCTGGATTTTCCCGTCATTCAGTCAACGATAGGTAGCCTGGTATACTCTAGTCTCTAGATCTAGTACAGTCTGTTTCACCAAATCATGGGAGTTGACTTTTTTCAATTTGCTCGGTCGCTCTATGAAAAAATTTACCAAACATTTTTCTCGGATCATTTTTCATCTTCCCCTAACATCCCTGAAAATTTGGTGGATTTTTTTTGTGTACTGGCGAAGTTAGACCATTTGGCATGTAATAAATTTTCAAAATTACAGCTCTCTTTAACACCATTACCGTGAAACAAGAATTCTATTACATGCCAAAAGGTCCAACTTCCAAAATACACAACACAATTGCACCAAATTTTCAGGGATGTTAGGGGAAGATGACAAATTGATCCAAGAAAAATTTTGTTTAAAAAATTTGAAGAGCGACCAAGCAAATTGGTAAAAGGCTACTCCCAGGATCTGGTGAAATAGACTGTAGGCCTAGTGTTAAACTCCATAACTTTTAAAATTATCCAATAACATTATGCTGAGCCTTTTTTCTTAACTGCCGACATGCTAAAAGAAATATTTGACCACACTCCACAGTTTTCACCGAGCAAGAAAAATGCTGTGCTAGATCTAGATCAAATTCTGAGCTGAATTATAAAAACGTCCAAACCATCATCCTTGGTGGAGACTTTAATCTTCCTGATATAGACTAGGAAAATAGTCTATTTTTGCCCTCAGCCACCTACAAGAGGCAGTGCGAACATCTTTTGTCCAGCCTGGATGAAAATGCCTTGACCCAAGTACAAAAAGAACCCACCACAGATGAAAACATTTCAGACCTCTGTATAACTAATAAACCAGGCTTAATTAAATCATCCCGCAGCGTCCCCGGAATTTCGGACCACTGCAGTAACCCTACTGACAGAAGCAGACATCAACCCGATCCATATCGACCGCTCGCCCAGTGCGTCAGTTCAAAAAAGCAAGTTGGGAAAACATCAGGAAAGAAATTAGGAGACATTGGGCCTCCCTTTCCAAAGATAGCCCCAATAATTCGGTAAATGAAAAATGGTTAAGGTTAAAGTCTATCTTGATAGACTGCCTGAATAAATTTGTACTAACAAAATTAACATCTAAACGCCAGAACTTGCCCTGGCTTAATAAATCGCTTCGCAGGGCTATTCGCAAAAAGGCAAGATTTTATAACAGAGCGAAAACTTCAAAAAGACCTGACCTTTGGGCAAAATATAAATTACAGAAACGGGACACACAGCAAAACCTGTGTCGTACCCGTTGGTCTTTTATTAACGACAAACTTTTAACATCTCTGCAAACTCAAAATTCAAAGCCGTTCTGGTGCTATATAAAATCACAGCGCCAGGATAGGTGTGGTGTCTCTCCCTTATTGCATTATGGCCAACTGCATACAGACAGCAGACGCAAGGCCGAAATCCTCAACCAACAGTTTTGCTCAGTATCTACTGATGGGGACACCACTAATATGCCTAAATTAGAAGGAACACCAACATCTGACATGGATAATATTGAAATTACACAGTCTGGTATAACTAAATTATTGAGTGAATTAAACATGCTAAACGCCGATAAAGCACCCGGACCTAATTTTTACCCTTGGTGCGCCCCATGAAAAAGTGCAGGGCAGGCAAAGAAAACTTCACCCAGGTTTTACCCTTGGCAAACTAGTGCAGGCTTCCCCAGGTATCTTAATTCTTCGAGATTCCCACATTGTTCTGTCCAAACGGTCTTAATGATGTCCTCATCACACGAAAACACGAAAAAAACACTGACATGACTTCTTCGGAAGTACCTACCAAAAGATGTCACCTCAATGTTGCAAATTGCCTAAGGGATACAGAATCCAAAACATTGCCCTGACACTTGAACTTTTTGAAGTAGCTGAGGAAAACTACTGAGATGATGAAGCTGTTAAAAGTTTTAGTTTTTAGATGCATCAGGCGAGTGCCCCGCAATACAGTAACAGTAGCAAATATACCACATATGCACATAACAATCACAAATTTGGGCATAGCTAGCTCCGCCCCTGGTTAGGCCTATATAATTTATTATTTAGCTCCAGGAGGCGGTCATGGAAGAAGAAAAATTTTGATGGATTTTCATCCTTATGGCTAAGAAACTTTCATTTTTTACCCTCGGTGCGCCCCATGAGGAGGCGTGTGGCCTGCAAATCGTGAAAAAACATGAAAAAAACACAAAATGACTTTTTTGGGGTGTATCTATCAACGATGCTGTATATGGGGCGAAATGTCTAAGGGACGATGCGAAACCCGAAACGTCTCATTCAATTAATTGACATTTTGTATGAATTATTTTTTTCTATATATGACGCTGTTGAGAGTTTTAGTTTTTAGATGCATCAGGGCACCCGACAAGTTCCCCGCAATACAGTAACAGTAGCAAATATACCACATATGCACATAACAATCACAAATTTGGGCATAGCTAGCTCCGCCCCTGGTTAGGCCTATATATTTTTTTTTAGCTCCAGGAGGCGGTCATGGAAGAAGAAAAATTTTGATGGATTTTTATCCTTATGGCTAAGAAACTTCCATTTTTACCCTCGGTGCGCCCCATGAGGAGGCGTGTGGCCTGCAAATCGTGGAAAAACTTGAAAAAAACACAAAATGACTTTTTTGGGTGTACCTATCAACGATGCCGTAGATAGTGCGAAATGTCTAAGGGACGATCCGAAACCCGAAACGTCTCATTCAATTGTGGCAGTGAAACATTCTTTGGTCAATGTGGGGCGAACTGGCTAATCAGGAAACCCCTGCTACATCAGTACTACAATACTCAGTAGCCTAGACCAGCTACAAGCCTACATCAGTAGCCTACATGTCCTAGCTCAGTCAATTTTCAAGCAATTTTCATGATATTTTGTATGAATTATTTTCTATAGTTGCGGTCAGATAAAAATGATCAACCAGGATCGCATGATTTTCGGCGATTTCTCCGACAATTCTGAACCGATTTCCTTCAAATTTTGCAAAGGCCATTATGTATTCAAATCCTAACAGCCCTGGAAATTTCGTAAAATTGTATAGCGTATTCCAAAAGTTAGACCATTTGACATGTAAATAGGAGTAGAGGAGTGACTATATTGGCTACATTAACCCTTTAAACCCTCAAGATGCATTAAAGCATCATTTTAGATCCCTGAGAACATACTTTATTCCCCTACAACTAGGGGGTTAAGAATGAAAATTTTAATTAAAACTGGTTTACAATACATCGCAATTTTCTTTAATTTGCCACCCACTTCAAGTCATCTTCATCCACTACAAGTCAGGAATTGCGACAGCATTTTGCGGCTTGTAGTGGATGAAGATGACAATGGTAAATTCAGGCTTGAAAGGTTTAATGCAATAATAGTGATGTCAAGACATTCTTTTATGTTTAAGGTGTTGTCAGTTGAGTATATTTATATAGGGCTGCGCATAAAGCCGGAGAGGTATACAGCAATTCATTGGGTGATAATTATATTGGATAGTACCATATCATTTACATTACATGATATAAACTGAAATGTCCCACGCAAAAATTTGAAACCACCTTTTATCAGTGGCCTAATATATTATTATTTATTAGACTTAATATTGTTAGTAAAATCCATCAAATTGGGTCACAATTAGTCTCAGACAGGTCAGACAGTCACACTATTCTACCATTACCAAGTCGCACACTGCAGTAGACCAACTCAGACAACGTTTGTAGCATGGTCCGAGTTGGTCTGAGTTGACCCGGATCGATACTGTCTACCTAAAGACTATCCAGCTTAAAGGTAGACTATAAAAAATTTAGGCAGATCTCGGGAACCTGTGGATGGATTTCTTTAATTTTGCACATGTACATCCCTCAGGGGCGAATATGTGCCTTCTGAGGTTTATCAAATTTCGCCCACTTAAATGGCCGACCATCGACCATAATTACCTTTAATATGCCTGATTCCTGACCACATTTTGTTTCCTGAGCAGATCTCTGAATTTGAAAACTCGTGGGTGGATTTATTTCATATTGCACACACACATCCCTTAGGGGATGTAGATGTGTCTTTTGGGGTTTATGAAAATTGACCTTCGTAACCTAAATATCCTGCTGATCACAACTGTTGTCGTTTTTAATGTGTTTTATTAGTCGACCAAATCACTGTCATTGGGAATGAAATGTGTGTCTAAAAATCAAGATTTGGCAATAATTTTGCTCAAATTAAAAAAATGAGTACTTTTCAGTCACATGAAGTTGTGGGTCGCGTCATCGAGACAACTCCAAGTGGGTGAATATTTAAATAAATTAATTATTTAAATAAATGATAACAGTTTAATGGCTGACCATCAATTGTAATTAATTTTAATATGCTAGATATCTGCCAAGCCTCGCCAGATATCTAGATCATTAATACCACATGTATAAAACAAAATTTGCGGTTTCAGGGAGGGATATGGCCTAAAAATTTTCAACTTGATCAAATTAGAAATGGTCCACTATCAGCCATTATAATTAACTTTAATACATGTATGCCTGATACCAGACAAACCGTGCCAGATCGGTAGAACATTACTACAAAACAAAATGTGTGGTTTCAGGTGGGGATATGCTTTGAAATTTGCAACTTGATCAAATTCAAAATGGCAGACTATATCTGGCAAACCATGTCAGATAGCTAGACCATTACTATAAATCAAAATGTGCTGTTATTATGACCTGAAAAATAAATTTCAACTCGGATCAAATTCAAAATGGCTGATTATCAGACATAAATAATTGTAATATGCCTGATATTTGACAAACTGAGCCAGATAAACCATTACAAAATGTGCGGTTTCAGGGAGGGATATGCCCTCGTTCAAATTCAAAATTACCAACTTGAGGCCATTATCAACTTTATCATCGGTAATATCGGAAAAACTGTGTCAGATAGCTAGATGATTACTATAAAACGAAATGTGTGGTGTCGATGAAGGATATACCCTCAAAAAGTGATGTCAACTTGATCAAATTAGAAAATGGCAGACTTTCGACCATCATCTTCAATATACATGGTATACTGTGCTATATAGACCATTACTGTAAAACAGAATGCGAGACTACATGGAAATATGCATCATCGTAGTTTAATTTAGACTCACATGACGTAGTTCCAGAGCTATTTTTAGAATTTGTGGACCAATTTTTCACCGGGTTTTACACGAAAAACTGTTTTAACTAGATTTTAAAAAGTGTTGACTTTTTGTTGCTGTTGACTTTTTATTGATGTTGACATTTTTTGGTGTTACTTTTTTTGTTTGTTGGTGTTGACTTTTTATAGACAGGGATATATCCTAACCAATCTAATAAACATGTCTGTCAAACTTTTCTCAACGGTTTCTATTGTATTTTTTCCCGTAGATTTTAAATCTGCCAGATACCATTCGATATTCTGCATATTTAAGTAACTAATTTGCATATTTCCAAAATGGCCGCCAAAAAAAGTAATCGGCTATAAATACAGTCCCGGCAATCCTAGAAATGTGTTTTTTGGCCATAACCTCGGGTTTTTAGATCCCATAATGCCATTTTGACGACAATATTATTTTTGGGGTTATTGAAAGGTCATAGGTCACGTGACCATTGAAATACAATATCCCACCTTTACGTTTTAGCAAAAAGTGCACAAAATGACTTTTTGGGGATAAAATGATGATTTGAATGCCTGATGATATATATTTAATTTGAGAGAGTTAAATCTCATACACAAGACTATATTTATTAATACAAGATGGCCGCCATAATTCAAAATGGCCGCCAGCCGAACCTAAAATTAAGATATCTTAGCTTCTAGATATCCTATTTAAGCGATCTTAGTGTCTAGATTGGGTTTTTTTGAATTAAGGAATACAATGTCGGACATCATTATACTGTCAAATGATTTTTTAGAAGTTTTTGATGTCTTTTTGATCTCTATAGTTTGATTTTTTGGCAAAATTGTGTTATATCATAGTTATATTTGAATAACTTCCTCCCAGAACGAGGTTATCATTGTTCTGAATTCACATGCTAATATGATAGAAAGTAAAACCATATACATCACACGTATATACAGCGATAAAAGAGGTAAATAGACATATCATTTACATTATAATACGGCACTGTTATTTTGTAGAGTATGTAGAACTACTACCCAGGGGGTAAACATCATTTTTCTGGAAAACTGACACGGTTTGTTTTAAAAGTTCGGGCACCTAAAATAATATCTACATAAATTTAGGATCACAAACTAGGTGCACAACCTTGCAGATCGACTACTAGAAATTGGCAAGAAGCCAATAATGGCGGCCATTACCAAAAAACTAGAATTTTTTGATATATCGGTCAATATTTAAGATAATTTGCTTTTAAAGTTGTCTAGACCAATATTTCAGGGTCAAAGATCAATATAAAACAAGTCCTGAAGTGATGTTATGTTTTGTAAATATATAGGCCTACCAGTACACACAACTCTGCTTTTATGTTTTGGAAATAATGTTTCACACTGTATATTAATAATCACTTTTGATAAGAAAACAGCATGAGCATTCGATGTCGTAACAATGATCATGTTTATTGATCATAAACTTGATAGAAAATAAGTATTAGCCCATGCAGTGATATAGCATTTGGTATTATATTCACTTCATAACATAGTCAGTCTAAGGGGTACCAGGATGGTTGCTAGTAGTAGTACTTTTCTCACCCACCTGGGAGGGTCATTAGGGATCTATCCTGTCTGTTGCATGTTGTACCGCATGGTACGGAATCACTTATCTATAACGCTTATCCATGGGAAGCTGCGGCCTACACGTGGCTGGCTTTAATATTATGATGGATTGCCAGCAGGGTAGCCTGTTTCTCCCACTCAATAGGGGTGCCAATGCAGCTCCCGCATCAGTGCAGGCACTGATGTTGGCCATGCTAGAGCCTAAACTACAGGCAATAGTGTTTTAATGCATTAGGTCTCTTACGTGGGATCGGGCAACCCCTATGCCCTATCACCCCACCCTCACGTCATCATCTGCACATCGGCCATCAATGGACACCAATAGACTGTACTGTTTTTATCGTATTATAATATCACCTAAATGACCATTAGTGCCGAGCGACGTTAAGCATTATTCTACGACAACTAGTAGTCAGCCTGAAGTTGCATACAAAAAAATTAAATAATACTTAATATAATACTATCAAAATAACCACTGTTTGCAGGAATTAGCTATATATTAGACATGTTAGAGGATCTTAGAATTTGGGTGTGGTTAACAAAAAAATTATAAAAAAAAGTGTTATAGTGTTGCAATTATCATGTTTATTTTCGATTAAGGTCTCAATTTGTTGTACATGGCTACCTTTACTTAGATATCTCTGACAGTCACATTCCACATAGCAGGGGATTTTTCTTCTCTTACTCCAGCAGTTTTTGTTGTAACCTTTCTTGCAGCCACGTGAAATTGTGTGTGTCATATGTGGTGGCCTTGGTGGGTTTGTAGATTTACCTGGGATCAGTTTATTATTTTAAACAACCCGTTCATAATCCCCAGGCTTGCATGTACATGTAAGCTTGGCGATGTAAGCTGACTTGTCAAGTGCTGTTTCCAATGCTGCTCGCTTTAGATGCTGTTCGAAAGCAAGAGGGTGGCAGTAATTTCAGTGATTTGTTATTATTAAACTTGATGAATCTGAGTATATATAGCTATATCACAGCCTTCGAAGTCGGATTATGTGTTCACAAGAAGCTACTTTGCCTGGTCATACACATCTACCGTTATACAATGTAGTTGTGTGCTAGTTCCTTCGACAGTATTATTTTCAACGCTCTTAATTTTTGTTTCATGTAACTTTAGGCTAATTATGTTTTGAAGCGATTATTGTAACAAGTGGTGTAACACTACAAGGATTAATTCTTTTGTTAGCTTATAATCAATAAACTTACCATTGTTATCAAATCAAATGTTTTCTTATCAAACGTGATTAATAATATCTAGCGCAAAACATCAATTTCACACTATCAATGCATAGCTTTGTGTACTATCTTGTTAAGAAGACATACAATCACTTCAGGGTTGGCTTTATATTGATCCTTGACCCTAAAAAGATAGAGATATTGACAAAAAAATTTCGGTAATGACGACATTATTGGCCTCCTGCCAATTTCCAGTAGTCGATTTGCAAGGTTGTGCACCTAGGTTGTGATCCTCAATATAAGTAGATATCATTTCAGGTGCCCAAACTTTTAAAACTCGTCGTGTCAGTTTTTTAGAAAAAATGATGTTTACAGTACAGACAGTGGGGGGGGAGGGGCACTAACATTAGTGAGCGACGCACACCCCTGTCACACTTGTTAGGGCGCTGCGAACCTCCACGTCGCGTCACACTGCACAGGGGGGTGGTGTTAGGGTGGGGCACGCGACAGGTGGATCAAACGCAGACGTTAACGAGGTGATAACGCTATGCACTGCTGTTCAGATAAGCCAGTTTACCCTGACCTCTCATACCAGTCAATGATTTATTAATAAGTCACGAAAAATACAATTCTCAAAGCATTATTTTTTTCACATATTTGAAATATCATTGTATTTTTACAATTATTATATTATCAACGGCAATGTTTATATTTTTACTAATTTTCTAAAGTGATAATTAGCTAATGTAACTACTATCCAACTGGACGCCGCAGTCGTTCCCATGTTTTGTTGGTTGCTGTCTCAGGGAAGTATAGGCCTGCATGTTTACATACAACTTAATTGACGCTGCTCAGATTGGATCTAGCCTATCTTTTCCTCGCGTGCCGAAGACGTTATATTTTAGTTAAAGTTAAGAATTTGTATCGCACAGTAAATACAAAACATTTGTATTACATTTATAGAATGCCGGCACAACAGCTTCGACGTTGGTCGAACATTGTATGAATGTTATACAACTGTTTTGTGTTTTCACCCCTCGCTCACTGCTTGTCTCGGGCGGGGGCCCTAGGGTAGTGGTTAGCACCGCTGCCTTTCACGCCAGAGTCCGGGGTTCGGTTCCCGGTCTCGGCGGTTTGAAAGAAACAAAATTGTTTCTTCCCCATCCACGTGTGAAAGTTAGTATTGTGGGGAGCCTCCGTGACCGAGAGGTAGCGTGCTCGGCCTCAGACCGCCAGGGCTCGAATTTCGAATCCTGTGTCTGGAGGACAGTGTCATCTCAATCATCTCACCATCCTCAGGAGGTTCTCCTGGCCCAGTTTAGCCTATATGTGCACAAAGGTGGCCTAAAGCCCGATTCATTTCATTTTCACTGCTTGTCTCAGCCACGCAAACACTGATAAACCCTGCTTACCTTTCTAAATAAAGAACTTTGCGAGTTAACGTGCAATAATAATATAATTCATATCATTTTTTTGAGTAATGAATAAGCTTTCTGGTGATATTTATTACGAGTTTGTACGATGAACATTAAAAAAGTTAGGGATTTATATTGGGATGTTTATGACACCTAGCTGACGCACTGACACCACTGACTTTCCCTGCTGTGTAATTGCACCTTGTGAAGCCAAGGGTGCACTAGGTGTTAACTGCTCCGCATATAAATAAATATATGCTTTGAAAACCCCATTCGAACATGATTTTAAATTAGTAACAGGATGTATAATTACACAGTAAAAATAGTTATATCCCCGGAAAACATTTTTTCAGCCACCATAATCTGATATGCGTCCTGGCGCTGTGCCTAGAATATTGACGTTTTTTTACATAATTATAAAACATTTTTATATAAGTTATTTTTAGGAGCAAAATAATTTTCAAAATCTTTCACAGCCGACCATAACACATTTACATGTCTTTTTTTTTATCTCAGCTGTTTCTGAATGGTAGCCGTTTTATAGCCCTCTCTGTTTTTTTCTATGATGAAAGCAATGTCTTGTTGAAATAATTTCATTTTCATTGATGGTGTATGTCCTATGAATGTCACCGATCAACTGAGGAATGTGAGTTTGTTGTATCATTATAAATACTAAAAACATCTATCTAACTCAGCAGGGCACGCCTCAGAGGCCAACCGTCTAACAGTGTTAGCGAGTGTCTGGGTAAGACAATCATGACACTTTGATTAAATGCTGGTTTAATGTTGGACCACCGTATGCAATTATGGCAGAAATTATGGCAACAGACGGGAACATTACACATAAATAGTACATGAAATGTAGTCATTCAAAACAAACAAATGCAATAAAAAATATAATATTACTGGTTAAAAACATGAATACATTTAAAACACAAAATACTCATTAACGTTGAATAATATATTGTAAGTGAACGTTGTAGATTACCTTGGTTGGATTGTTTCATCCCTCAATATATCTGCTAGATAAACTTTAGTGCCACAAGTTAAAATAAAATTATAACTATCGCTACTCAACCTTTCAGCAAACTTTGGGAACCTAAGTTTATTTGTATTCTTTAAATCACTATGAAATGGTTTTATTGATAAAACATTTTCCAAACATATATATTGATATATAGGATGAAAAAATATGGCTCATAATTGTAATTTACAGAATTTAATGTGTGAGGATATAATATGTGGGTGATGGTACTACAAGGGCTCAGACGGGAAGGCTGGCGGGCGTGCCTATTGTTATAGCAGGACTCACGCCGTGCCAGGTCGGGCGTGTCCGTTTCGTAACACACGGTAATTGCTGCCACAAATCGAGTGCCCCTCCCCCCACTGTCTGTACTGTACCCCCCGGGTAGTAGTTCTACATACTCTACAAAATAACAGTGCCGTGTTATAATGTTAATGATGTCTATTTAACTTTTTTATCGCTGTCATATACATGTGATGTATATCATGGTTTTACTTTATATCATGTTAGCATGTGAATTCAGAACAGTGTGCGGATGATAACCTCGTTCTGGGAGGGAGTTATTCAAATATAACTAGGATATAACACGATTTTGCCAAAATATCAAACTCTAGAGATCAAAAAGACAACAGAAACCTCTAAAAAACCATTTGACAGTATAATGATGTCTGGCATTGTATTTCTTGGTCCAAAAAAAAACAATATAGACACTAAGATCGTTTAAATATGATATCTAGAAGCTAAGATATCTTGATTTTAGGTTCGGCTGGCGGCCATTTTGAATTATGGCGGCCATCTTGTATTAATAAATATAGTCTTGTGTATGAGATGTAGCTCTCTGATTATCAGGCATTCAAATCATCATTTTATCCCCAAAAATGTCAATTTGTGCACGTTTTGCTGAAACGTAAAGGTGGGATATTGTATTCCATTGGTCACGTGACCTATGACCTTCCAATGACCCCAAAAATAATATTGTCGTCAAAATGGCATTATGGGATCTCAAAACCCGAGGTTATGGCCAAAAAACACATTTCTAGGATTGCCTGTACTGTATTTATAGCCGATTACTTTTTTTTGGCGGCCATTTTGGAAATATGCAAATTAGTTACTTAAATATGCAAATTCTCGAATGGTATCTGGCAGATTTGAAATCTACGGGAAATAAAACAATAGAAACCCTTGAGAAAAGTTTAACAGACATGTTTATTAAATTGGTTAGGATATATCCCTGTCTATTAGTGTTGATTTTTTTAGTGTTGACTTTTTGTTGGTGTTGAATTTTTGTTGGTGTTGAATTTTTTAGTGTTGACTTTTTGCCGGTGTTGACTTTTTTGTTGTTGACTTTTTTGGTTGTTGACTTTCTGTTGCTGTTGACTTTTTTTGTGTTGACGTTTTGTTAGTGTGGGTGGACTGTTCTTTGTGTTGATTTTTTTATGCTGATTTTTTTCGTGTGTTGACTTTTTGTTCCGCAGGGGTACAAATTCAACTAGTAGCCCTTACTATCATTTACCAAACATTTCTAAAGAAAATCCACTAGCCCTGACAATATTCCACTAGCCTCGGGCTACCGGGCTAGTGCGAATCTGCATCTCTGGTCGGTGTTGACTTTTTTGGTGTCTAAACCAAAGAAACAGTTTACGATGTTTACAAACAAATCATTTATCATTCATTTTTCACCACTGTTGAAAATGTAAGCCAGGTAGGATCTGCCCCTACATACTGTAGCAAGTACAGCCAGTCTATTACTAACGAGGCTTATTATCCATGTAACATCAATGGCTAAAATGAAAACACACCATGAATGATTTGCATTGCTGAAACCAGATCTTGCCATATAAGGACTCTGGAGGTCGCCCCCCATCCACCTAAAAGATGTTCCAGGAGAGTGCTTGACAGCACCCTGGATGTAAGCAATGATGTAAAAATTATGGCCAAGGATCACAGTGTATACATCATATAAATCATTTTTTACTAGAATTGGAGGGTAAGGCAGGAAGGTAATAGCCTTTACAGCGGAGGCATAGTCATCGACGCTTGTGTCGATACACCTCTCTAGTTATAATTTGTATTATTGCCCAAGTTATGATTTCCTAGGTTTCACTATTGCCCAGTATTGCCCACTTGGAAAAAAAAACATTTTTGCCCAGCCCTAGTCAATATTTAAAAAATGAAATAAACAATGAGATGAGAATTATAAGTTATATTTACTTATTGTCTGATTATTGATGATTGTTTGATTCTAATAAAGTATGTATACATTTTCTATCATTTTAATTTTTCCCCATTATTGCTCAGCCCCAGGTTTTCCCCACCCCGAGTAAGTGTAATCATGGTAATATTGCCAACTCTGTCTAACTATCAGGCTATTTTGTATTTATATCTTTGATATTTTCAAGCTTGTTCCTGTAGGACTGGAAAATAGAGCTTGGCAAATTTCATGAAAATCAGTTGAGAATTGATGTAGAAATCTCGGAAAAGACAGGATTAAAGCATTAGTGTAAAAAGTTGAAGCGTCAATCATGGACCATGATGCTTTCTTTAACACATTTGGGGAAACCCTGTCAGCACGAACATGATGAATGATTGTTGTCATTTTTTGAGGCACTCTATTAATAGAGCACCTCAAATTGAAGTTAGTCACTATATTTTATACACTGCAACAATACTAATTACGGCATACTCTGGGTACAATGCCCCGCGGGGAAAGGCTCCACTTCAGCGCCACCTGGTGAATGACTGTAAATATGGTCATTTTAGGGTCTATTCATACATGATATATTTGGGGTACATGCCTCGCACTAATGTATTTTGACGCGTTTTGCCATTGGTGTGGGCATGAAGCCGGAGTATAATTCCTTAATATTATAGTAATTTAAACTACATCAATGCATCTGAGGAAGGATATCCCCGGCCGGAAAACAGGTTTCTTAGCGGGGTACTATATAATAAAATAAAAGGGGGGCTTGGCATTTTTGGGGGTAAACAAACACTAATTACTTTTTTTTACACATTTTCAGTGCGGTACCCGGAGGATGTACATGCTCCCTCTAAATACATGAACTAAATGACGGGCAATGTGCAGTGATGTGCATTAATCGTTTAATTTATGATATTAATCAAAGAAATTTAAAAGGAGAAATTTGTATTCTGAAATGTCAAACTTTATTGCGGAAACGGATACTTCTAGTTTCTGACCCAAGAATGACCTACAATTAACCTTGTTTGCCCCCAAATGTGCATTTGTCTTGTGTGGGATGATATTTTTTAATAAGTGGAGCAGATTTGAAGACAATTGATCTACCAGAACAGCAGATATACAGGTTATGTAATTGCTTGCCGGATCGATCGGTGAATTACAGCTATTTTCTTTGCACCTAGAGCCAAAAAACATCAAAATATGCAGCCCCTACTCAATTTAAAGTGGATTGGTTCCTTTCAAATCAATGGTCTTGAAATACTCAGTGGCTATGATGAAGCATGTTGATGTCAATGAAAGAAACAAGAAAGGAGAAATTGGTTCACTGATACAGCAAACTTTATTGCGGAAACGGATATTTTGGGTTTCTGACCCCAAAACGACCTCAAATGACGCCAAAATCACCCTAGAATGACCACAAATTAACCCTGTTGACCCCAAATGTCAACTTGTCTTGTGTGGGATGATATCTTCAAAAAGTGGACCAAATATGAAGACAATTAGTCCACCAGAACAACAGATATTACAGGTTATGTAATTGCTTGCCGGAATCGATCGTCAGCTAGGGTTTCTGGGCTCCTATCGCCAAAATTGTCAAAAACACTAAAATAGGAGGCACCTACTCAATTTTTGATGAATTTTCCGAAAATTAGTCTTAAAATGATCAGGAGCGCAAGGGCTTTTAAAGTCGATGACCGAAGAAATTGGAGAACATTGATTTTACAGCCTACCTCTAATAATAGGTGATGCCAAATATTGGCCCAGAAAAAGTAGACAAATATTTTGGAGAAATTCTCTTTGTGCTCATAAATTTGCCTACGTAAATTGGCCCTGGCTGGTATGAGTTCCTGAACGGGGAAGTGAAACAGTATGCTCAGCCTCATTAAGGTAAGTGATTATGTATGCTAGACTTTAATCCAATGTCGGTACAAATTAAGCCCAGCATCGCAGGCGCTGGCCAACATTATACAAATATTGGGTACAAATTTAGCAAAAGTGTACACTCTTACCGATTTAGCTCTAAAAAGTCATCACCAACATCGTTCAGGTGAAAAGGATGAAAAGTGTGCTGTCGGCGGTGTTGTGAACCAGCGATGCCTGAATCACGCGCGCCAGAGACGTGCGGTCCTAGGGGGTACGGGGTATGCCCCCTGAATTGTTTTTAAAGTAAAGTCTAGAAATGTGTCCAGATATTGCCCTACCTCTAATATAACCAATACGGCTGATAACAGGAGCATAATCACTAATAATGTTTTGACCACTGGCACCTGAATAGTTATTTGAGGTTCAAATGATGTTTTATCAGTTAATAAAAAAGTTATTCAACCAATTAATCAATACTTCCTTCCTTCTTCAAGGTATCCACTGGAAAGTTTTTGAGGGGGGGGGGGTCTGTTTAAAAGGGGTGGGCGTCTGAGGATCTGACCCCATATTTTCTGTTAAAAAAGTTAATTTTAGAGTTTAGATCTGGTTATTTTATCTGAAATGACAGCCAACTAGTCTATAATAAATATTGTTCATTTTTTAACCCAACAAGGGCACTTCGGGGCGGGGGGATTACATAATGAGTAAGGTGTCCGGACCACCCCCCCCCCCCCCCCCGGGCCAGTACCTGGTGGGAAGCCTGCAGTTTGATTGATTAGGATTTAGGGATCTGGTCTAATAATAAAAAACAGGCATGCAACTCCGGCGATTTAAACTCACTCCCCGGCCGGTGGAAGGTCATCAGCCTTTAATTGGGCCATTTATTAGTGCTGACAACGTGCCTCGCTGACAACGCCAGCAAGGGCTTAAAAATTGAATATTGATTGATTGATTAAAACACTATTCTATTGAATATTGATTGATTGATCAAAAAATAAAATTTAGAATCACTGATAAAACAACATTGGAACTTGAAATAAAGATCCAGGTGCTTGTGGTTGACATCACTATCTTGGTCTTATAATTATAAAAAAAATATGACGCTACATATTATTCACAAGAAAAAGTATTGGAAAGTGGTCACAAATGCTAATTTTAATTATTTTGTTACTTTTAATAATGTTTTAAAATTAAGTAATGCAATTTAAGAGGTATATGAGCCATGATTGTGCTTTTTTTGTTATTTCGCTAATAAATCACAAAAAGTGTTGCCCATCAGAGGTGTGCGGAGGTTTGAAAACAAATATGGGCTCAAATTAACCATGTTATTCATATGTGAAAACGACCAAGATGGGCACAATTTACGAGCAATATTTCGATTTAAATATCCATCAAGTATGTCTGAGAAACACTCGATATTTGTCAAAATGACGTGAGCGATAATGCGTGATCATAATATTTAAACCTCCATACAGTGGACACACCTAAATGTTAAGAATACATACCATTAGAAATATCTGAAAACACATTTTAAATCGTCAAATATATTGTTAAGTGCTTGTAGCATGTAAACACAACATTTATTTACGAGATGAGCCGAAACATGCTGGAATGTCTAGTAACTTGGTTGTCATGGTGCAAAATGGTGGCCGTTACCTGTCCTAACCTACAGTCGGCTCGCCACGCCATTAGTAAAAAAACTGGTTTTCCACTCTGACCGCTGGTCGTTCTCTTTCACCTTCATGTGGTATTTGAAGAGCACAGAAGCCTAGAATTGGATTTTTGTTGTTTTTTACCTCTGACCTCAAAAAACATAGGAAGCATTAAAGTGACCCCGCGAACAGATTTGCCAGGCCGTACAACATAGATAAAATGGTATTATATAATTCTCTGCTTCAAACAAGAGCTAAGATATTACATTTATTAATTTTGACGGCCGTTTTGGCGGCCATTTTGAATTTTACTCAGAGGTCAACAGAGGTCGTACCCATTTTTTTGCGATGGATTTTCAAACCTTATTTCTGATACCTAACACCATACCAATTTTTAAAAACTGAAAATTTGTTTCCAGACAGTTTTTTTTACTATTATAGTAGGCCTATATTGTAGTTAATTAAGCTCATAATTGACCTTGAACATGACCTTTGACCTCGAAAAAACCCTCATATCATTGAAATGACCCCAAAAGCTGATTTATCATGTTGCAAAACATACAAAAAGTGGTATTACATAATATTCTACTTCAAAAACAAGCCGAGATATTACATTTATTTGTTTTCATGGTCGTTTTGGCAGCCATTTTTAATTTGACCTCTAGAGGTCATCAGAGGTCACTCCCATTTTGTTTGCGATGGATTTTAAAAACACAATGCTCATACCTAACACCATGCCAAATTTCAAAAACTTGTCACCAAGTGCACGATTGTTCCAAATATTGGGGTATTCCTCCTCCGCTATTTTAGTTATGCATGATCACGAAATTATGTTATATAAGAATATTATCAATATGGGGTAACATGCCCCTCATTGCAACTATTGAGAAGTTATTTGTCTGATCGCAAATAATATGTCGAATTTGAAAATGTAAAAGCAAAGTACAGCAATATCAAATCCAGCGTGCGTCAAGGGTCAATACTTGGTGCTCATGTAATTGTTTTTTTATGTAAGTGGTATCTCACTATATACTATAATTATACGCAGATGACACCTCACTTTCGAGCACCCTTAACACATTTAGATGCAATACAAATGTGAACATCAACAATGAACTCTAAAAACTATCCAAATACATCGGAATTCTAAATGAACTGAAAACATTTGTATCGCTTAAAACACTGCTCTTGATTTACACTTATTTTATTCTTAGCAGTTTCAACTATAGGATATCGGTCTGGGGTTAAAATGCTGATTGGCTATTTGAACTGCAGTTAGAATAAAATCCAAGAGCAAATTTAATGCGCACACATACCCGCTTTTCAAAAATGTATATATTTCAAAAATAGAAGATATACATAAACTAAACGTACTGCAATTTTCTTGTAAACTAATTAATAAAATTACTCCTCAAAACTTTTATACAAACATGATTCTCGCACAACACTCCCATATACACTCGAAATACACACATAACCTACACGGATTAACAAAGAACTACTATAGCGCCTAAAATACGGCATGAATTTGCAAGAAAATGCATTAGATATAGCATAAATAACAGAAACAGTTAACACTAGTCCTATTTGTATTACAGAAAAAATGTATATGGAGGCTCATAATCCCCATGGCCTTGCCGAAGCTTATAAACAGTTATACGCTTAAAGGTCTAGTCAACTGTTGAAACTTGCAGGACATGGGTCCCCCAGAATGCAATAGTGCCCGTGGGTAGGCCTAGACAGGGTTCTAACCAAGCCCTTACGCCGATACGCTGAATAAAGAGCGACACGCTGCCGATACTCTGGAAATAATCCTTCTTTTCTTAATCCATTTGAAAATTACAAGGCTGCCGTATCCCAGCAAACACGAGGCGCTGACGCAATGCTTGCCTGATGATGCGCCGACTTCGCAGAGAGCCGGCCAGCATTAGGTCTAACACATCATTTGTGCAGCGACTCCTGTATGTTGGTTAAGCAGTAGCCGTGACGTCCTCATTGAGGCCGTGGATTGCTGTATTTTTTCACTCGAAAAAATCAATGTTTTATTAACTGTGCGAAAAATAAGCCCAGCATGCGATCTCATTGCTAAAATGCTACTGATTCTAAAAAAACATTATTTTCGACCTGATTATTCAAGGCTAAATCTTAGTTATGACCGTCCAAAGAAATGTCCCACGATTTTGCACAGGGTCAATCTGTGGCTGAAACCTTCAGCCACGCTGGGGCTGTTTAGCAGCGCTGAATACTGCGACCGCCATTGGCGGATTGCCAAATTTCAGATGCGACATAGGCTCATACCTGGGTTGCAGCGGAGCTGGCATAATATCATCTACGATGCTTTGCCTATTAGGGTTTATATATTGTGTGAACTATTTGCACCATATTAAAATTTATCTACCACCTCCTCTATATGATACAACCTAGACCTAGAAATAATTTAGAAAGTGTATTTCTAATACTGATATGGAGATGTGTAAAAATATACATGTAGGCATACATGTAGGCCCCTATTACTAGCTTTAAATGCCAAAGAATGTATATAGTCCAGTAGCCAGCCTATACAAGCCCTATATGAACCCAGAAATTGTTGGTACTATAAGGTTTTTTGATGATTTTGTATTGGTAAGATGCTGTAGATATCAGATCCAGCTCTTGCCGGTGTGGCAACTCTGGGGAGAATCTGTGAACCGCATAAATCCAAAATGGCCGCCACTGAAACTAGGTCAATTTTTAAAACAGCAATAACTTTGGATATAATTACACTAGAACGGTGATTTTGGGCTCTATGGATAGGTATTAGAGCAAAGAATAGCAATAATGTAACTATACATTCATGGTGGTAGGCAGCGATAATCTAATAAAATTGACATTTTGACTTTTCTAAATAATTGTCCGACTGTAATTTTTGGAAAAATTGTGCTAGGAATTTTATTTACAGACATATATTGTACATATAATACAATGACATTGTCCATACATCTTTTGTAAATACAATATATACTATATATGTGACAAGCGATACGTGGACACCTTATATATCTCTCTCTATATATAGGTAATATGTTGATATGCAATTATAGTTCAAAGTGGCTGACATTTGACCATGTAAAATAGTTGTTTGGTCATAAATCCTACCGTATAAACATGATAAATGTGATGTTGGTGATTATTGTCCTACACCAATAATATTATTGTTCTTCTCAATTCTGATAATCATGATAAGGACTTTTAATAATGTTATGCACCAGCCACCTGATATTGCTGCTGATTTGATTACATAATTGGCGGTATGCGCGACACATCACTTGGTATCTGCAAGAAATGAGCTGTCTGCCTGAGGATGCCAAGGCTGATCTCATCATGGCTGGTGCTTTTGTATGTAGACATCGGGAAGGTGTGTGAAAGTCAGTCTCAGCAGATCAGTTTGGGGAACAAACTTACATACGCTATGGCAAATCTAAAGGTGGTCTCGTTGGCGTTAGCCTCTCAGCTGAGCAGGTTGCATGCTGGGTTCTCTCTTATCCTCTGTGTCAGCGTGTGTCTCAGGCCTTCGAGCTGATGTTTGAATCTACTGACAGTAAAAGTGCTACATTGACTCCGGCTATTAAACATAAAGAGGAGGGAGTGAATAGGGGAAAGCTGGATGCTGCTGATAAAAATCTTATTCTACATGAGTTTAAAAACACATCAATCCTCTTGTTGATCCATCACTAGAACTGATTAATATAGTGAATAGGAAAGTAGCTGATGACAGCATCAATGTCGCTGACATAGTGAATATCGGTGAGGGGATGACAAGAAATGTTGTCAACTCTTTACCTGAATGTTTCCATAAAGCAATATCAGGGAAAATTAAAACAATGGACACGATGAAAAGTTGAATAAAAGTAGGAGATGCAATGATTTATGACATGGAAGCACTTCTTAGTCGTCTCCTAATTGTTGGTCAGAACAGGAACACAAGTCTTGTATCAGTATTTGAGTAGGAGCTTTGTGCAGTCCCCTCCTCGATATTTGACGAATTTGGCATATATTGTGAAAAAAACTGGCCATCATTTCAACTGAGCCCTGTCCTCCAGATGAAGTAATCGTGGATGGAGGACAGTTATTGTATCAGTAGCCACAAGTATGGCGACCAGATTGAAAAACTACAGTGTAATTCCTACTAAAATAATTTTTGATAGGTATGGCAATTATGCAGTCCCCTCCTCTATATTTGACGAATTTGGCATATATTGTGAAAAAATCTGGCCATCATTTCAACTGAGCCCTGTCCTCCAGATGAAGTAATCGTGGATGGAGGACAGTTATTGTATCAGTTGCCACAAGTATGGCGACCAGATTGAAGAACTACAGTGTAATTCCTACTATAATAATTTTTGATGTATGGCAATGTCTCTGCTAAAAGACCATGAGCGATCTCGCAGAGCTGGAGGTGCTGTTCCTGCTGAATACAACCTTACGCTCACATCTCCTCTTCCAAACAGAGATATTATCATGAAAAGCAAAGCTAATAAGAGACTTATCTCACGTTTACTTTGCACATGTACAATGGACTCACATATTTTAATGGTTGGAGAAGATGAAGGTTTATTGAACCACGATGATGCAGATGTATTGATGATCAGCTACATGATCGAGGCCGTGAAAAAGGACAAGAGGGTCATTCGTATCATCAGTGACGATACAGACGTTCTCATTCTTCTGGTTTTCTGGGTTAGGAAGCTTGTGATCACTTCTAAGTTCTTTGGTTCAGCTGGAAAAATAGGATGGGAGTGTGCTGCATGTTAATGACATTGCAGCAGCTCGGGCGATAGGCCCTACAAGTCTTCAACTCCTCGGAATGCATGCAGTCACAGGATGTGACACTGTTTCCTACCCTTTCAAAAAGGGAAAGCTCACAGCACTCAGCAAACTCCAACAAGGTGACTTTCCGGAATTATACTCTATCGTTGGAGAGGATACAGCCACACATGAAAATTTAATGAGTACTGGACAGAACTATTTTGCTGCACTTTATGGCCAGCAAAACTGTTCCAGTATTAATACAGCCCGGTATATGATTTATACTAAGAAGAAGGGTAAACCACCCTTTGTGAAATCGCTGCCTCCCACTGATAAAAATCTGCTCCTGCACTTGCTTTGAGCACATTGTCAAGCATTATTTTGGGAAGCAGCAGATAAACAGAATGCCACGTCACTTTGTATTACTGAGTTTGGCTGGGAGTGGCTCAACAACGTCCCATCTCATGTGATAGCAAGTGGACCGCCAGCACCTCCTGACCTAATGAAAAGTGTAAGTTGTCAGTGCAGGGCTGCTGGGAAGGCTTGCTCAGAAGCAAACTGCAGTTGTTTGACAGCAATCTATCCTGTACAACATACTGTCAGTGCGAAGGTTCCCTTGATGAGTGTCACAATCCAATGACAGCCAAACATGGGGACAGTGCAACTATCAATGATGCCGAAGAGGAACACACTGATTTTGACACTGATCTCCTTGAATATTAGATACCATGTTTGACACAAACCTGCATAATAACATCGCATCATATATGCAGACAGATGGTTTGTAACATCCCATCAGATACATATATACTGCTGGTGAATTATTGTTCTCGGTGTTGAGACCCCCACATGTTACACATGACTTTCAGAGTATTAGAAGCATGCCTAGAATTATCTATGATATACCATTATTCTTATTTCTATGACAAATAAGTCTGGATTGACTTTCTTTCTGTCAATAAATATCTGTCTGTCTGTGTCTGTCTGTCTAGTCAAAAGGTTAAAATGTGACACTATGGTAATATGACTAGTCATGAGAAATAAAAAAATATTTACTAGTCGCAATTATGTTTTACACATTAGAGATAAACGATTTAATTATTGGAGATGATAGGCATTATTGAATTAATATGATGTACTAGTCACGAGAGTGACAATAATGTGTTAAAATATCACACTATGACAACATGATGGACAAGTCACATAATAAATATAAATGATATAATTAATGGATATGGCAACATTATCGGGTTGATAAAGATGAAGAAAATACCATCATCTATTGAAATGATGGACTAGTCAATATAGTCTACATATTAAAAATATTGGGTACTTGATGAAGAGAATGCCATCATCTTCTAAAATGAGTTGTTTTAAATGGAGAATATACTGTTACCAGTGTTAAAATGATGGAATTGTCACTACAATAGTTTTTTGTTTCACATAGAAATAAGATATATTATACTATTATTCTAGTCGAAAGGTTAAAATGTCACACTATGATAATATGATGGGCTAGTTATGAGAAATAATCAATGTTTCCTAGTCAATAATATGCAGCCAATAATTTGAAAGATATGCATCACTTATGCTTGTCAAATCAGATCTATCCACAGATAGGTTTATTTGTTTGTAGATTTTGCAGGAGCTGCGTGTATCCATTAGTTTATGTTGTCGATAATATATTTGTTATTACACATTTAAGAAATGTATTGTATGTAATTATTGTATGTAAGTATGTTCAAACACTCAACATAACATTTTCAGCACATTTTTTTCGAAAACGACAGCCGGCCGGCTATTTTGCCGTGTCGAAATATCGGCCATTTTTAATTATGGCTGCCCAGTAGGAAAATTTTTCCTTAAACCTATGCATGACATTCTCTGTGTGAATACCTTTCCGTAGACACCAAAATCATCCTTCTAACTGAATTATATCAAAAGTTATTGCTACTTTACTGTTTGACCCTATTTCGATGGCGGCCATTTTGGATTTATGCAAATCACGGATTTTCCCCAGAGTTGCCACACCGGCAAGAGGTGGATCTGACATCTACAGTATCTAACCAATACAAATCCCCCAAAAAACCTTATAGTACCGACAATTTCCGGGTACCATAGGCTGGCTTCTGGACTAATAAGTATAACGAAAGGTGCATGCACACACAAGTTATTGCCGTGTATCTGGCGATTATGGATTTCTAATTAATAGCGGCTGTGCCGTGGTTTGTCTGCAAAATAAGTCTATAAAAAAACATTGAATCTATATATAGATGAGACAGATGTCAAGCTTTTCAAGTGTGGCTTTTTCCTTTATTTAATCACTGTTGCCACCGGGTGACGCGATCAACAGCAAAACATCACAGGTTGATGTAAAATCCCAGATTTTTCATGGGTTTTTTATATTTTAACAAAAAAATGAAGGAATTTTCAAGTCCCATATTTCATTTTTTCCTATTCACGGACTTTCCCCGTTTTCAAGGACCGTGGGAGCCATGTATCAAAGTGTATGGAAATGCTTCAGGATGCATCTCAGAGGAGCTAGTATCTACAAATTTTCCGGGGGCCTAGGCGGCCCCCTGAACCCTCGCCGATTTTTAAAGTCTCCGCTAGCGCCTCGACCGATACGCTGCTAGAACCTTTATCATAATAATACTAAAAAATGTGTTTCATACCCACAGCATTATTAAGAGCAAGTTCCCAAATCAAAGCAAGTCCATATATACTTGAGCGACATCAAGGAGTTAATAAATCCGCCTCAAATCTCTGGCTTTTAGCTGGGTGTCAGGTTTGCAGGTTAACTGACTTTATTATGCGGGATCGCGAAACAGTTGACCCTGCGAATGTGTATTGACAGGACAGCTTTTCCTCATTGTAAATTTTATTTGCCGATATTAATGCAGTCAACGTGTACTCTTTAGGCTACTGTAGGCCTACACGTGACCGCCCCACGCATGCCAGTTTCACAGTTGAATGTTACTTTAATCAGTACAAAAAAAACATCATGTAATGTACAAAACTGATACACCTGTTCATATTAAAACTGTTATTACACATCCACAGTCAATTTATTTTTAGTGTTAATGCATAGCTATAGTTGTTTTGTAATAATTAAGTGGCTACTTGATAGCAACACTACAGTGCCTTAATTGGTTTTCCAGACTATCGTGTATGTTTTGTTATGTTTTTGCAAAATGCAATCTAATTTCATTTGTTTCCATTTGTTATGAAAAAAGTGGTTAGCACCGCTGCCTTTCACGCTAGAGTTCGAGGCTCGGTTCCCGGTCTCGGCGGTTTGAAAGAAACAAAAATGTTTCTTACCCATCCACGTGTAAAACTCAGTATTGTGGGGGGCCTCCGTGATCGAGAGGTAGCGTTCTCGACCTCAGATCGCCAGGATTCGAATCCTGTGTTTGGAGGACAGTGTCATCTCATTCATCTCGCCATCCTCGGGAGGCTCTCCTGGCCCAGTTTATCCTATATGTGCACAAAGATGGCCTAAAGCCCGATTCATTTCATTTTTAAATCTGTAAATATGACTTGAACGAGTCGAAATCAGCTGACAAACCTTTTGACCCAATTTTTCACACCTGACATTTTTCCATTATCCGTTATTACATTTCTGGTATTCTTAACAGATACAGAACTTCAAAGACTTGAATGTATTTAACTTCATACCTTAAATTATAACTGGCAAAAGGAAGTGGGAACCAATATATATACAGCTGCGCACGTTTTCTGTGAGAACATGATGTCTTGAGTAAATCAATCCAAAGATCGATGCTCTCCTGTCGAGTTAGAATAAAACAGGCTAGTGTAGTTTATCTCGTGCTATATTTTCACAGAATATACCTTTTATTATAACTTCACCGAGTTGAGCTAAGTAGAACTAAACGTAAAAGCATCATCTAACATGACGTGTTTTGTGTTATTTCTTGTCATGGTAGATAATGCATAAATATATAGAAAACACAAATAGAAGGAGAAGTTTATTATACATATTACGATGGTCTAAAACAATAGTGGGTCAAGTGAAGTTATCAGAGTATTTTTTTACCTCCCAAAACGATTTACAGAAGCAAAATTGGGATCAACAAGACACCAACTTGATTTTAGCTCATTGTTACTCCAGGAAAACAGAATATGCAGAGATTGTTCCTAGATCAACAATGAACTTAGTCCAGGCATTTCCCTTGTGTTGTCTCCACAAGTCTCAGAATAAGAATGCGCTATTGTCCCAGAAACAGAGCCCATTTAAGCATATAACACCAGAATAACAATGTGTCAAGTCGAATTGGTCCTGTGTTGGACAGATATTATGCTGATATGTGCTCCTTTTCACGAAAATAACAATGTACTTAGTCGACTTGATCTGTTGTTTTAATCAACTTTATACATATTATAGGTGACTTAGCTGGTTATAATTCTACAGGCCAAAAAAGTTACTTAGCACACTATTGTTTTAACCCATCGATTACATAAAACATAGGTGCAGGAAATAATTGATTTAATATTTTGACAACCCATCTACCCCTCGGAACAGCATCATTTGCACTGGTAGTAACGTATATGAATCTATCATGGGTATACCCTTGTAAGTCTATAAAATTAAAGAATTATTCAACTGCAAAACGCGCATGCCTGGGACGGTCAACTGTAGGACAACAGTAGCCTATTGAGTACAGATTGACAGCATTAATATAGCCACTGAACTGATTACAAGAAAACAAGATACTACTTAAACGGGACATTGCTCCAATGCTGTTTTAATGCTAGGCAAACGTCTGCGACGCTGGCCCAACATTGAACCAACATTGAATAAATGTAGAATGTTTGAGAGTTAGTCCTCCTGCCCCAGCAAACTCAAGACATTTGTATAGCATTTATACAACGTTGGACCAACGTCTTCGACGTTGGTCCAACATTGCATAAAGTCATACAAATGTTTTGTGTTTACTGGGATGTCAATATAAGCTTGGGGTCAAGCAGTTTCAACATCCCCGCAGTAATACAGTCAGTTTGTTTGCAAGCCAGTGACCAAGTAGGGGCAAGGGCAAAGAGCTTTGAATTATTAACTCATAGATGTCGCTCAAGTATATATGAAATTGCTGTGATTTGAGAACTTGCTCTTAATGAGGCTTTGGGTATGAAACGCATATTTAGTATTATTATGGAATAGGGCCTTGGCCTACCCACGGGCACTATTACCTTCTGGGGGACCCTTGTCCCGCGAATTTTGACAGTTGACCACACCTTTAACTAAAACATCCATCAACCACTGTTGTCGATTCAGTCAGATAGAAAAATGAGCCATATGACAAGTCACATTAAACGAATTTATTCGTGCTATTAATCATTTTGCATGAACTATATATAGGTATAGAAACAGTTTTCCAAATTTTATATGGACAAAACATGTTTTTCTTAACAGTATGATATAATTATTTATAATTATTATAATTATTTTGTCCATTACGGATCTTGTAGGCAATCTGTAACATGGTGCCCAGACACGGGAAGTTGAAAATTAATGATATTCCCGCCTTGTTATTATTGTGTTGAATGTGAACTGTTTATTTGACAAATCGCCACTTAATTCTAAGCTAAGTTTGTCAGTGAGCGATAATACAGCAATAACACAATAGCTTGAACTGAACTGTTCTAAGATTGAGTAATAACTGTGAAATCTGTTACCAGTGATGCTAACTATTTCAATTTTTGATAATTAGCCTATTCATCTGCCGTTGGCCCAACATTGGTTCAGAACTGTTCCTGTTAATTTTTTCTGATCACTGTAATGGCTGGAAAGAGCCCGTGCAGTAGCGAGAGGTTGGGTCACACGTTCGGTGAAAACTATACAGGCATTAGATGAAAAGGCAGCAGACCGTGTCGATGTAGAAGAAGCGATTGCAGATTTTGATGACCGTCTTGTGACGTTGAATGAGGCTCAGAGAGCCGTAGAGATGGAATTGCCGGATGCAGACCTTGATGCAGACCTCGATGAGGCTGCGGTATTCAGAGACAAAGCCAAAACTGCACGGAAGAGGGCCAGTCGTCTACTTTTAAAATTGTCCCCTGTGAGAGAGAATGAATCTGCTGTCTCTGAGAATGGCCAAAGGGCTGTAAAACTACCAAAACTTGAACTAACTAAATTCTCAGGCGACATCATTGAGTGGCAGACTTTCCGGGACAAATTTAAAGCTGCCGTTGACTGTTCTGCCTGTCATCACAAAGTTTACTTATCTGCAATCACTGCTTGAAGGAGCAGCTAACGCCTCCATTAGCGGACTCGCACTGACTGGTGCTAATTATACCATTGCCTGTAAGGTTCTTGAAGAAAGATTTGGTAAAAAAGAACAGATTATTTTTGCTCATATCCAAGCATTACTGAACATGTCTATGCCCACTGTGGGTTCACACATGCAAAATTCGAGAAGCTTGCAAGACAAACTCGTGAGTCATGTGCACTGTCTCGAGACTATGGACGTTAAGGGTGACACTTACGGTATTTTCCTTATGATTTTGAGCAGATTGCCTAATGACACCAGGATGGAATGGGCGCGTGAAGGCGCTGGTAAGGAAAGTGACTTGGAGTGGCTTCTTTCTTTTCTTAAAATTGAGATAGAGAGGATAGAAAGGGCTGATGTATTCAGTTCTTCCGAATTTGTGAAACAAAGTGCGTCTTCAGGTCCCAGTAAACCTCCAGATAGACGAGACGAGGAAAAGCGAAGAAAGCCACAGATGGCAACTGCATTGAAAAACACTTCTGAAGTTGACCAATCCTGTGGTTTTTGTAATAATGAACATGATTCAAAAACATGCAGAAAATTACTGAGTAATGATATATCAGTTAGACAAAACATGATTAAAGAAGCAGGTTTATGTTTCAGTGGCTTAGAGAAAGGTCATATCGCTAAAGGTTGTGTTTCGAAATGTTCCCAATGTAATGGCCGTCATCATTATGTGTGTTGCTATCAAATGGGTAATAATTATACAGGTGATAACAATGCTCAATGAACACAACACCTAAACAATTAGATATGTCACGTGTAGGGGTTGCTTGCTCTGACAAAATATCTTCTAAATGTTCAATTTTACAAACTGTAAGTGTATATGTTTGCCTGCAGGGCCGTGAGACAAAGGCCACTTTGCTCTTTGATTCTTGGGCCGACCGTTCATATGTTAGTAGTGCATTGCTAAAAAGGGCTGACCTGGAGGGGACCAGTGCTCACATCTGTAATATCACCTTTGCTGCTTTTGGGGGAGGAAAATCTGATAACCAAAGGTGTAGTGTGTTTAACTTGCATGTCCAGGGTGCCTGTGGCGGGGTCCAGTCACTTCAGTCATTTTCTGCAGTTGATGTCCCTGTTATATGTATGCCATTGACTAAATCTAATGTGCCTATTTCCTTGTTACAATCATTGGGTAAGATGGAGTGGGCTGATCATTATTTTTCCTCGGGTAATGAACAAGTGTCCATTGATATTTTAATAGGGCTGGACAATTATTGGAGATTTGTTAAATCTGGGATTGTACATATAGCTGAGCTGTTGTGTATATTCGTAAACCTAACCCTGATGGTACTTACCAGATAGCATTTGTCATAGCCAAGACTAACGTAGCACCATTGGAAAAGGTAACCTTACCACAGCTTGAATTGCTTGGGAGTTTACTGGCAGCTCGTTTACATGTCTTCTGTTTGATATCGCCTCACCTTCCTCAGTCCATTAATTGTAAATGTTGGACTGATTCCACAGTAGCATTATCCTGGATAAAGGGGAGACCTGGTCGTTGGATTTCACCCCGGTGGGGAGGTTGGTTGGAACGCCTCATCCACTCAGTGAAACTTTCTTTAAGAAAGACTTTGGGTTCTCATAGTTCGAACAGGATAGAGCTGGAAACAACCCTGATAAAAATTGAAGGTTGTGTTAATTCACGCCCCCTTTGTTTTGCTTATGACACAATTGATTGTCCTAACCCCTAGTCTAATAAGAAAACGTGCACATCACCAGCATGGCGCTGTACAAGAGGTCAATGCTGTAACTCCTAAGGACTTGGTAGAGCGTGATATTCTCCAAAGAGAATTGATGTATAAGTTTGGTGTATCTGGGTAAGTCACTACTTGTGCAATCTCCCACATTCTTCAAACAAATTCAAGGCCCTTGTGAATCTAAGTATCGGGTCAGTTGTGCTGATAAGGGAGGACAATGTTTCACGTATGCAGTGGTTATTGGGGACAGTACAAGAGTTAAACAGGGGTCTGGATGGCTTAGTCCGCAGTGTAAGACTCCACACTACAAAGGGTACTAGAATTAGAGCCATACAACGGCTCCATGATTTAGAAATGTCTAATACTCAGATTAATGACGTTCCTCTCCCCTCTGACATATTAAAACAAGTGAAACCCAACCAAAGTAAATTTGGGGCTTCAATGGTTGAAACACCTCTGAAAACCCGTTACGGGAGGACAGTTAAAGGTGTTCGATTTCAAGTAAATCAATAACGAACTCAACTGTCACTTAATTAATTAATATATTCACATGTCAAATGTTTTCTTAAATTGTGTTGGTGACTTCACTTCAATATTGACATTAAATGTGTAGCTAAATATGAAGCTGTGTTGTAGTCGTAAAGCTCCTTCAACAGGTGGGAGTATGTTACAGAATGATAAGATACATTGCGAGTCCCAAGATTGTTTGTGTAGTGATTTGTACTGGACGTTCAGATATATTGTGAATCCTAAGATTGTGTGTGTATTGATTTGTTGTGAAAAGAGAAACAAGATGGAAATTTGAATGTTTTGCGTTTTATTTTGTCTATTACGGATCTTCTAGGCAATCCGTAACAGTAATCTCTCTAAACACCAACATAATGATTAAATAAACTTAAATTATAGCTGGAAGTGGGAACCAATGTTCTGTGAGAACATATGTCTTGTGCAAATCAATCCAAAGATCGATGCCTTCCTGCCGCGTAATAATAAAACAGACTAGTGTAGTTTATCTCGTGTTATAATTTCACAGGATATACCTTATATCCTTTATATTATATAACTTGACCGAGTTGAGCTGAGTTGGATTAAACGTAAAATCATCATCTACCATGGCGTGTTTAGTGTTATTTCTTGCCATGGTAGATAATACTTATTCGGCATAAGTATATAGAAAGCACAAGAAGAAGGGGAAATATCAACTTGTTCACCACCAGGTGGACTAGCTGCGTCAAACGAATTCATGTAACACATTTATCCAGTTTATTATACATATTACATAAGACACAGGTGTAGGAAATTATGGATTCAATATTTTGACAACTCATCTACCTCTCAGAACAGCATCATTTGCACTGGTAGATGAATCTATCATGAGTATACTAATCTTTACCCCTGTATATCTATAAAATTATCTAAAACATCCATCAACGACTGTTGTCAATTCAGTCAGATAGAAAAATGAGCCATATGACAAGTCACAATAATAAATTAATTTAGTCATTTTGCGTGAAGTATAATATAGGTGTAGAAAAAGCTTTCAATATTTTGTATGGACAAAAGATGTTTTCCTTAACAGTTTGTTATAATTATATCTTAAGTAGTAATATAAAATTATGCCTAATACTATAAATGACACTTAAATATATACAGTCATATATCAGAGTATCATTTAGTGACACTTGAAGTTGTGGGTCGTTGTAGTAAAATCCAACTTCACCATGTTCAATGGCGTCAAAATTTCAATCAAATAGCTTGACGCCTCAATGGTTTGATAAATTGACTCAGTATAGCGCATGTAATTTCATCTAAACACCAACATAATGATTATATATACATAAAATATAACTGGCAAAAGGAAGTGGGAACCAATTTACACACATGACGTTTTCTGTGAGAACATATGTCTTGTGCAAATCAATCCAAAGATCGATGATCTCCTGCCGCGTAAGAATAAGACAGACTAGTGTAGTTTATCTCGTGTTATAATTTCACAGGATATACCTTTTATCCGTTATAATATATAACTTGACCGAGTTGAGCTGAGTTGAATTAAACGTAAAAGAATCATCTCCTATGACGTGTATAGCGTCTTTTTTCTCGTCATATTTAGTCATGGTAGATAATACTTATTCGGCACAAATATATAGAAAACACAAATAGAAGGGGAAATATCAGCCTTTTCATCAGGTGGACTAGCTGCGTTAAACGAATTCACGTAACACATTTAAAGGGGCATGCCCAGGTCTAAAATCATAAAACAATCGGTGATTTTATTTTAGCCTTATAATATGACCATATGATGTAAACATGTCCATAGACTAGAACTGCAAATGTTGTTTAATTTTTGTGCTGCGCATTCACCAGTTAGGCTATATATAGAGACGAAATTCCTGATTTCTAATTATTGACAACCATGTCAAAAATAAGAAATACGGGAATTTCGTCTCAATATCTAGCCTAACTGGTAAGTGCGCAGCACAAAAAATAAAAAAGTTTTGCAGTTCTAGTCTATGGACATGTTTACATCATAGTTATGGTCATATTAAGAAGCCAAAATAAAATCATTTTATATTTTAGACCTGGGCATGTCCCTTTAATCAGAATAGTATGAATCTATCATGGGTATTCCCTTGTGTATGATCTATAAAATTAACTAAAACATCCATCGACCACAGTTGTCAATTCAGTCAGCTAGAAAAAAAGAGACATATGACAAGTCACATTAAACGAATTTAGTCATTTTGCATAACTATATATAGAAGCAGCTTTTAATATTTTGTATGGACAAAACATGTTTTCCTTAACAGTATGATATAATTATATATTAAGTAGTAATATAAAATTATGCATAATACCATAAATGGCACGTAAATATATACAGTCATATATATATCAGAGTATCATTTAGTGACACTTGAAGTTGTGGGTCGTTGTAGTAAAATCCAACTTCACCATGTTCCATGGCGTCAAAATTTCAATCAAATAGCTTGACGCCTCAATGGTTTGATAAATTGACTCAGTATAGCGCATGTAATCTCATCTAAACACCAACATAATGATTTTCTGTTCTTCAGCGGCCATGTCGCATTAATGAACATAATGACAAAGTTTGAATACTATTCAATTATTATAAATGGTATATTCAATCACAATAAGGATGTTCTGAGCTTTGGCTGATAACATAAATTAACCATTTCTTAAAATGTTGGTATTGGTCAGTTGAATGCACAGTGAATCGGGTTATTTTCATTATGTTGAGTTATGTTATACTTGGATATTATTTGTATAAAATGATAAAATTGTTACATATCGTCACCTCGGATATGAAAGGGTGTATCTGCCACTTGGTAAATATGACCTTCACAACAGGTGACACGCAATTGTAAGAGCTCTCCAATTATTTCAAATTTACTGCACATTTGATGAGATAATTTTGCTGAAAACTAAAATTTAGATCTGTGAAGTAACATAGATCACAACGATGAAAGACAAGAAGAAAAATTAAAAGGTAACAAAAAAAAATCATTTCTTCAGCCAGCACACCTGAACATAAGAAATCCAAAACGGATTCAACACAAAGCATACCAACAGCTAGTTCAGATGAATCGCTCAGTTCTGGCAGCGAAAGAGAGTCAGAGGAGGATTATAGCATGCACACTCTACGCAAAGACCAGGCCAGGGACATGAAAAGCCTGAGAAAGCTCATTAAGACCATAGCCTACAAGCAAAACGAAACAATAGAAAAACTAGATGACCTGGATAAACGTGTTTCAAAGTTAACCATAACGATGGCTGAACAAGGCAAAGCTTTAGCGTTATTACAATCTGACGTTAATGAGGTGAAGCGTGAACAGTCAAAATCTACAGGATACAGGATACAATTACAGCGTCATTGAACAGGCAAAACGAAACAATTGATACTATGAAAGAACATATAAATAAGTTAGAAAGAAAATCCAGAGAGAACAATTTACGAATCGTGAATTATAATGAAGAAGAAGGAGAAAAGGTCAGTGAAATTGTGGCGGATGTTTTGCAAACTAAATTTAGCATAGATGCATCTAAGATAGAGGTAGCACACAGAACTGGAAAGACAAAATTTGTGAATGGGCATAAAAAACCTAGACACATTATCTTCAGGATCAATAATATCGATGATAAGTTCAAGATTTTAAAATGAAGGGGGATTCTTTAAAAGATGTGCCATATTATATCACAGAAGATCAGACGGAGATGGACATGAAGAAGAGAAACGATCTGCAACCCATAATAGAACAGGCGAAGCGTGACGTAATAATAAAAGCCCAACCTATTATACCGATGAATGTGAAAATAAGCGTAAACATTTCTTTGCTTGTTTAAATTCTTTTAGAAAATATAATTCTGACGAAAACAGACATGCGCTGATAGAGGCCAGAAAACAATTTAAAGATATGGTAAGAGTTTGTAAGAAAAAATACGATATAAATGAGACGCGAAAGATTGAGCAAGCAAGACTAAATAATGCAAAAGACTACTGGGCTTTATTTAAAGGTAAACCGCCTGCCAAATGTACAAATAACATTAGCTCCACTGAATTTTACAATCATTGTGATATAAATATAGACACTGATATTGATGATATTATACAACCAAATGAATCAAATGAATTAGATATAATGTATGAAGAATTGAACCAGCCAGTGACAGTAGATGAAGTGAAAAACTCAATTAAACAGCTTAAGTCAGGTAAATCAGCTGGGTTAGATTTATTATTGAACGAATTTTACATACATGGACAAGAACTACTCGCTGTGCCGTTATGCGATTTATTTAATTGTGTTATTAAAACGGGTCACTTTCCAAATAAATGGAGCGAAGGTCTTATTGTACCGTTACATAAGAAGGGAGACGTGAACTCGATAACTACAGAGGTATTACCTTACTGAGCTCACTAGGAAAGTTGTTCACACGTGTTCTAAACAATAGATTGAAATGGTGGGCCGAGGCCTACGGTGTTTACATTGAAGCTCAAGCTGGATTCAGGCCAAATTATAGTACTATTGATAATCTTTATAATCTCAATGGAATAATATCACATTTGATAAACAAAGGCAAGAAACTTTATTGTGCATTTCTAGATTTCCGTAAAGCGTTTGATTATGTGGATCGCAATTTTTTATGGAGTAAATTACTGAAGTTAGGAATTAGAGGTGAAATATTTAACATTATTCATAGTATGTATAAAGTGTTAAGTCAATAGTTCAAGTTGGAGCAGAACGTACTCAACCATTTGAATGTTTATTGGGTGTACGTCAAGGTGAATGTTTATCTCCTTTTTTATTCTCTATGTATATCAATAATATTGAAGATTATGTTAAGACACATAGATTTCAAGGCGTTAATACAGGTCATGTAAGAATGTTTTTATTATTGTATACTGATGACACCGTAATTATATCAGAAAATAGACAAGATTTGCAACTTGGGCTTGATATTGTAGAAAATTATTGTAATAAATGGAAAATAATATTGAAAAAACTAAAATTGTAATTTTTCGCAAAGGTGGAAAATTAAGCGTGAATGACAGATGGTTTTATAATGGAAGTCAAATTGAGGTCACAAAACATTTCACATATCTCGGAATGGTATTTTCCAGTGGTGGTTCATTTTCTGAAAATCAGAAAAAATTAGCTGGTCAAGCACAAAAGGCCATATTTTCATTACAAAAAATGCTTCAGAAATTTGACGATATTAAGTGTGACATGTATTGTGATTTATTTGATAAGCTTATAACACCGATATTATGCTACGGAAGTTAAGTGTGGGGTTTTAATAGAGGTGATACAATAGAGCGTGTACATTTACAATTTTTAAAGAAAATATTCCGTCTTAAATGGAATACAGAAAATAACCTGGTATACAGTGAACTATGTAGATTAAATATGCAATCTGAACGATATTTAAGAATTATTAGATACTGGCTAAAAATTGTTAAGTCTAACGAACACAGACTGATTAAAAATATTTATAATATGTTACTGATAAATTCACATAATGGTTAAAGTAACTGGGTCTCACAAGGTAAACAATTACTGGAAATAACTGTCTTCGGTCATGTGTGGCTAAACAGTGGTGTTGAGAATGATAAACTATTTTTATTTAATTTTAAACAACGCTTACGCGATAATTTTGGACAGAAGTTTAATCTAGAATTGCAAACCACATCAAGAGGTACATTTTATGTGTTGTATAATGATTTTTTCAAAAAATAATACAAACTATCTCAATGTTGTCAAGACACAACAGCATAGGGTGGCACTAACAAGGCTACGCACCAGTAATCACAGGTTAGCTGTAGAAAGCGGGAGGTGGCATAAACCTCATGTATTACCATTAATAGAAAGAAAATGTAGTAGCTGTGAAGACTTGGAGGACGAATATCATTTTTTACTTGTCTGTCCGATGAATACTGAATTACGTAGGAGATATTTACCTAAATACTATCATCAGCGTCCAAATATGTTAAAATTTGTTGAGCTCATGCCAAGCAAAAAGTCCAATATTATTACCAAGTTAGCTAATTACACGTACAAAGCATTTAAAATAAGAAACGAAGTTGAATATGTTGTCTAATTTCATGTTTACTAATTTATTTTTTCATACAATTATACTTAATCATGTTAATATATTATATAATGTTATACTGCTAATATCAATGTTAAATATCTTGTCTAATTTCATGTTTACTAGTTTCATTATACTTAATATATAATATAATAGTATACTGCAAAAATCAATGTGAAATGTTTATTTCAATTTGTTACTTTACAATACCTGTTGTGAATTTCAATTGTATATATGTATATGGCACAAGGGCTACAAGCCTACTGCTTAATAAAATATTCTATTTTATTCTATTACCTATAATTAAATGCGTCTAGAACATGTGTTTTATCTAGAACATGGTTGAATTTATATATGTATATATATGCTGTTTTGATGCCAGATGCTGATAATGTTTGATGACAATTTATTTGGAATGTCCTTGTTCACAAGGTAGAACAGGGAATGTTCTAGTGTTGATAACCCGTCCTGCCTGTATTAAAGTCTCTGTCGTCACACCATTGTTAACACTCCTGTTGACCAGAGGCGTGAAGGAGTTGATTTGCTCACAAGGCACCTCTTGTCCTCCCACAAGCGGGATGCGCATGTCCAGCACATGATTGCGAGTTCGACTCTTACACGTGGAAATATTAAAATTGACGGCCAGCACCGTTGGCAGGTCACACGGCACCGGGATTTCAAAAGGACCAAGAGGTCGTTTTCTAAGGGGGAACACAGCAGACCTAGGCCAGCAGCGCCTTTTTATAAACCTAGAATCGGTAATCCAAATGTGCGTGATGTTATAATCAAAGAAAAATAAATCCACCAGTGGCCATTTGAAACTCTTCAATGGAACGTTGTAACCTTTGCTGTCATAAAACTTCCACAAATAGTTTGATTCAAATACTTTGCCTTGCATGTGGAGGAGGTAGTGAGGTGCCTTTTGCATCAATAAATCATAGACGATCTTTTTGTAGGTGATGTTAATCATAATATCCATGTCATCGTCCCATGGTATCAGATCATGGTGTCTGTATGAACCAATCAGCACGCCACCCTGAAATGTATACTCAATCTTATGCTTCTCAAAGATATTGAACAAAACGGAAGCCAAATTATATAAATCCGCCTTTTCTTGAGGATTCAACGACGGCAGAACGAAACTATGTTTGGGGTAATTTAAAAAAATGACAGTAATTGTATAAACAATGATAAGTATACCACATCCTACAATCTTACATACAGTTGTAAGTCCCTTCTTTTTTAATCTTGCAGTGGTACAGGTAGACATATAGTCCACCTCAATTATCATATTGTCATGATATCCCTGAAGTCAAACTACGTGAATCATATAGCTCTGGTAGTGCAGTTGTCTTCATTAAATGTAATGTATAAATCAAGAGCTGCACAGTAACATATAAATTAATAGCTACACAGAATGATGTGACTCCAATGTTTTCTTTTGTTCAAGTAATATCTTTCTTGTAAATAAAACACACAACATTTGCGAATGTTTCACGTATTCCAACTACATGTAAGTTTCAATACACAATCCATATAAACTGGGCCCGTCGTGTTCTGCCATGCCCCTTTATCTCCTTTATTCTGAAACAAAGACATACTAAATTACACCATGCTTGTCTAACATCTCCTGTAAGGTAGTAATGTTATAGGCATACACACAGGGTACAACACGTGGTGTCTGTTAAATCGATGCTGGATACATTGCAACAGACAATAGTTTATTCGTGTATCTGTTATTGAACTGATTTAAATACATTATTATACAATGCTATTATATACATGAATAGATAGATTTTTGCATGATATCGATATACTGCCAAACTTGTCAATTCCAGCATGTTCGAACTATTCATTAGTCAATCAAATGTAAAAACTGATGGACTAATCGTCTTTTAATTAATTGGCTTCGGGAAGTTTTAAAATGTGTACAATTCAAAACAAAATGAAACTCGTTGCCCAGTTCACTCTCACACCAGTCACACTTTTTTTGTTCTCTGGGAAGGCCTCTATGACATCCCGTTCCAACTGGAAGGTTATGCTTTTTGCAACGGAATATCGCAAGTAATCGTCTCTTATTGTAAGTTAACAGTTGTCAAATAATTGTCAATTTTGATGTTTGTTTTAACATGTTTATCCATTCGATAATTCCAACATTTGCTACTTTGTTAAATTTTTGCTGCCCATTTTTGTATAAACTGATCGATAATATTTGTTTAATTTGTTTAAATCATTCCTTACCACAACGGATGACTTGAATTTCCCATATATCAGGGAAACCACAATCCTCCAGAATCGTTTTAACACAACTAATTATTGAGCTAAAGCGACGTATGCACAATTTCTTCGTCCAATTTATATAGCCATTTGTATATTACTTATACGTTTGAAATTTTAAGTTTCTCAGTGTCTTGAGAAATGTTGGCCCAGAGAATAACCATTATTGTTTGGGCTGATAGAATTAATAGGTATTCACCTATTTGGAATGTCCTTGTTCACAAGGTAGAGCAGAGAATTTTCTAGTGCTGATAACCCGTCCTGCCAGCATTAAATTCTCCGTCATCACACCGTTGTTAATACTCCTGTTGACTAGAGGCGTGAAGGAGTTAATTTGCTTACAAGGCACCTCTTGTCCTCCCAACGGGATGTGCATGTCCAGTACATGATTGTGAGACGGACTCTTACACGTGGAAATATCAAAATTGACGCCCAGCACCGTTGGCAGGTCACAAGGCACCGGGATTTCAAACGGACCAAGAGGCCGTTTTCTAAGGGGGAACACAGCAGACCTATGATAGCAGCGCTTGTTAATAAACCTAGGATCGGTCATCCAAATGTGCGTGGTGTTATAATCAAAGAAAAATAAATCCACCAGCGGCCATTTGAAATTCTTCAATGGAACGCTGTAACCATTGCTGTCATAAAACTTCCACAAATAGTTTGATTCAAATACTTTGCCTTGCATGTAGAGGAGGTATTGAGGTGCCTTTTGCATCAATAAATCATAGACGATCTTTTTGTAGGTGATGTTAATCATGATATCTATGTCATCGTCCCATGGTATAAGATCATGGTGTCTGTATGAACCAATCAGCACGCCACCCTCAGCTATATACTCAATCTTATGCTCCTCAAAGATATTGAACACAACGGAAGCCAAATTATATAGATCCGCTTTTTCTTGAGGTTTCAACGAAGGCAGAAATAAACCATGTTTGGGGTAATTGAAAAAAATGACAGTAATTGTATAAACAATGATGAGTATACCACATCCCACAATCTTACATGGAGTTGTAAGTGCCTTCTTTTTCAATCTTGCAGTGATACAGGTAGACATATTGACCACGTCAATTCCCTTGAGTAATTATCTCGCATGTAATAAAACACACAACATTTTTTAATGCTTCGCGTATTCCAACCACATGTAAATTTCAATACACAATCCACATAATCCGTGCCCGTCGTGTTCTGTTATGCCTCTTTATCTCCTTTATTCTGAAACAAAGAAACTAAAATTACATAATGCTTGTCTCACATCTCCTCAATAATGCAAGGTACTAAGGGCATATGCATACACACAGCTAGTATACAACACGTGGTGCCTGTTAAAACGATGCTGGGCACATTGCAATAGACACAAGTTTATTTATATTATCTGTTATTGTAGGCTTAATTACATTATTATACAGTGGTATTATATACACATACCCAACTCTGCGCTTGTGAGAAAAGTAATATAATAGGTGTGGTATCCGGACCATTGGTTGTAATGGAAAGTATTATAATCTCCAGTTATAGTTGAAGGGAATATTTGGTTGCAGTATCAGCTATGCATATCTTGATCTGGCCATTTGCTGATCAAATTGAATTTGCTTAGCGAAACATTAAGTAATTTATCAACATGTTCAATGTCCATTTTGAATTAAGTCTTGTTGAAGTATTTAGCATGCTCGTAAAAGCTATCTTCATAATAATAATATAAATTATAACAATAATAATAATAATAATAATAATAATAATTATAACAATAATAAAAGATCAATGATATGGTAATCAAGACTCAGTTTTGATCGCACATGAAAATGGACAATGCTAATAGACTTACAAACTAGTAGAGGGGGGGGGGGGGGCTTAATCAAATAATCGTCCACTTCGTTGCAAAAGTCTGAATTTTTTGTCACAAGCTGACATGACCTGGCTATTTCAGAATCTGCCGACAGACAAGCGATCTTTTGGCCCAAGTCTCGTATTCTACCCCCTAATTTAAATAACAACTGAATGGCGGCGGTGATTGGCCGATCACATCATGTGATAGGCTGAACCACTCTTTGATTGGTCGGGGGTAGAATACTAGACTTAGACCGATCTTTTTCCTCTAGCGGCCATATTAGTCTAGCGGCCAAGACCCCAACATTTTCGTTTCGTTTACCGATATATACTTTAGGCTGAATTTGATATATTGTAAAGATAAGACCCTGGGGGGTTCATTTCTGGCGGATGTATAGTTTGTAGCCCCTGGCGTCACCATGGCAACGGGTCCTGAATCCGTTCTATTCTAGAGCACTGTGAACGAAACGTGGCGGCTAATGATGAATGGCTTGGAATAGACATTCCACTTCCAAGACCCTCAAATACATACCAATTTGCCAAAATGAACAATAATTTACATGCATGATAACAAGGTTCATGCGTACTTTTTTAAGGTCCGAGGAGGTCAAAGTTCATGCATGCTGTATATAACTATAAAACATGACATTTGACAAAACGAAAATGTCTTTAAAATTTATAAAAAGTTTTTTTTACAATAAACAGGGACACTGATATGATCATTTTATATCAGTTCATGCAGTAGATGTAATTTACGTTTTACTTAGCGCAAATATAATATCTCTATCATACCCGTTGTCATGGCAACACATGCTTGAATATTGATCATATTTTCGAAATATGAGGCATTTTTCGACAAAATACCCATGAATAATTACCTCGAACTGATACATATCTCAACATGCTTAGTGGCTACTGAAGTATTTTTTATATGTGTGAAATGTATAGGTACGGTACTTAATATGTTAAGGTCATTAAAAAAAACTGAAAAATAGTCGTAAGTAGTTTTTTTGGGTATGGTGATATTAATGTAACTGAAATTTAGGTTTATTTATTTCTTATACCGCAGCGATGGTTTAATAAATGGAAAAAATACATTAATGTATGAAAATGTTCAGAGGAAATCGGCATTTCCTCTACAATAGAGCCGTTTTCAATAATAACATTTCTTATATTGATGAAGAGCAAATCTATGTCATTGGCTATGTGAAATAAAAACGAGTTGCAGGTTTTCAGATGAAACCGATAGGGGATTTATTTCACACACATCACGTTGTTACGGGTTGAGTCGTTAATACGTATACTATAGGACTTCAAATGTCGCACAGGTGTATTGCCGTGTGCTCATGTTTCTGGGTTGAAGTACACATTGAATAAGGGTACCTTCTGTGTTCAACATTGTTCATTGAGGGGTGACTGAACAAAGCATGATCACGGGGGAAGGTTGGCCCAAGATTGTATAAGATAGATCAACTTCTGGAATAGTCTTTTCGGGTTGTGTGCACTTGTGTACAAGCTGTGGGCAATTGATAAAAGTGTTGTGTTCTTTTGTTTGGAGAGTGTGCTACGAGGATTGTGCTGAACGTTACTCAGACAGAGAGATGACTTCACGGACAGGCAGCGGTCAGCACGTTATGAGTCTTCTCCCACAGCATTCTCGGGGGAAGATTTAGCTGAACTTCATGCTGGTGATGCATAGCCAAGTCACATTCCGTCTTTAACTTATTCATAATTAGTGTGGTGAGCGCACGTCATCCAGTGATCCTGTGTGGGCCTACGGACTTAGGACGGACCGGTACAATCAACCTGATCAATCTCTACATGGACACCCTCTAGCGACTTTCGGACAGTGAACTCTGGCGGCAACAGTGCGCATGGACTCCACCTCGGCGACGTCTCATCATATACTTCATGTGAACCCGACCCATTATATTGACTGTTGATGAAGTTGATCGTTCTTATGAACGGCCTATATTATATATATTTGATTGGGGTTCTGGGTCAGGCGGAAGGGCTGGTCCAGACCCCTGTTATTGTCTGTTATATTTGTTGTGTATTAAATGTTTTAATGTTGAAGTTGTCTTGGTTTGTTTTCTACTGAACCGACTCTCAATCCACTCCATGTTTCGAGTGCACCTGGCTTATGCCATTACAGACTCGTAACAACGTGTATATGTGCCTTTGTATATTTGGAGGTAATGACCTTTGACCTACTTTTTGACCTTCATCTCTGAACACAAATAGCATAGATTATAACAATTTCGTTTCTGGAGCATATCTCAGAAACCCATGGGGATATTATATCCATAATGCACACAAGAAATCAGTGCAGATGTGCCTTTCGCGGGTCTTTTGACCTACTTTTTATCTACATGTACATCTCTGAGCTGACATAGCTTACACAGTAACAAACTCGTTTCCGAAGCATATGTAGGAAACCCATGGTAAGATTATATTCACACGTACATCATTCAGGTGACGTAGACGTCCTTTTTGGGGGTTTCAAAGTCCATGCTTGTTGTAATATACACGTAACTATGTAACATGCGATGTGACCAAATACAATACTGTTTTTGTCCCTTACAAACCTTTTTTTTCATATGATCATTTTATAATATTTTATGAATTAAAGTTGATTTGGCACAAAACCCCTATTTCTACGGTAACATACACGTTGTTATGGCAACACCTGCTTCTATACGGGTTATGCCGTCTAAGTATGAGGCAACGAAATTTTTATTGTTTCCATTACCTAAATACATTTTAGGGTGACTTTGGTATCACTGTAAATATAAGGCCCTGCTTGTTGATTTTTAGTCGATGTTGAGATCGAAGTCCAGAGCATCACCTTGGCATGAATCAGTCGTATATTCATATATATATACAGTAGTGAATGAAATGTGACGCATAATGATGATTGGATGGGGAATACGCATTCAATACATACATATAAAAGTTCATTATTAACTATATCTCGCCTGTACGATCTTTTGAAGACACCGGTTTCATATACTTTCAGTTATAAAAAATCATGTTATGTGATTAATTCCCATGGGGGTAATTGAATGTCATTCAAGGTCAAAATAGTGGAAAAGGAGCAAACATAAAAATTAGCTTTTCCAACGTGATAACAACACAAATCTTTAAAACATATTTATTCGTTGTCAACTAACTTCTAAACTACGATTGGAGACCCGCTAATTAGACCTTCCATCTGAAAGTTATCGCAAAAAGTTGCCCGCTGAGTGAATTCAGCCAAATATGTCTGTTTATAGATATGCCTTTTTACGCGTTGTTATGAAGGTTGATTTTTTAACTATTGTGACTATTGAATATTACGTCACGATATAATAAAAAAAGTTTAATTAAATGCATATGGAATTTGTACTCACATAAAAAAATACATATGTATTTATGTACAAATTATTTCATTGATGTATTTCATTGATGTTTTGTAGTAGTTGCTTTGATTGTGTAATTATTCATGCTCATGCATTCACGTACATGTATAGTTAAAAACTGACTAGCAAGTTGCTTAACCCTTTAGAAGCACAAAACTGTATTAGCCTAGACACCGTTTTAGGAACCGTTGCATCGTTCTTTATCATGATCATAATATTAGTTATACGACATTAAAAAAAGACAATTTAATATGCAATAAAATTCGTCGGGAAACCCCTATCAAGACACATAATTTGTTAAGGGTGATCATTGGCAATGACAAACGGGAAATTATCAGCAGTGATCAACCATATGTAACTTACAGTCGGCTGTTATGAAATTTGATATAATGTATACTTCTTTGCGTAAATAGAAGCTTGATTTTTATTTGTTCTAAATGTGCGTATCTGAAATCGGACATGATGACATTGTTTTGCTTATGCTTTGTTTAACTAGATGATTTTGGATAACCATTTGTAAGACATGGTAAGATAAAGCGAATGATTGCAATCTGCGCTGACGACAATTGTTAAATATTGGAATACCAATTGTGTAACTTATCTCATCAGCACTGACCTCTTACGAGATCTAGACCTTAGTGGATCCAGTAAGCGCTGGCCCCTTACGTGGATCTAACCAACGCTAACCCCCTTAATGTATCCTGCAAGTGTTGGTCCCCTCGGTGGATCAAACCATCGATGGTCCCCTTGGTAAATTAAGCCAGCGCTGGTAATTTCAGCGTATTCAATCAGCGCGAATCCCCTTATAATTATTTTCCAGTTCAAGTCAGGACTGGTCTTTTTAATGGATCCTACAAGTGCTGGTCCCCTTAGTTAATCCTGCTAGTGATGCCCCCCCCCCCCTCCCCCTTAGTGGACCCAGCCAGCGCTGGTCCCCTTAGTGGATTCACCCAGTGCTGGTTCCCCTTGTGGATTCAGCCCGTACTGGTCTTCTTTGTGGATTCAGCCAGTGCTGGTCACCTTTGTGGATCCAGCCAGCGAGTGTCCCATTTTATGTGGATACAGCCAGTGCTGGTCCATTTTGTGGATCCAGCCAGTGCTGGTCCTCTTAGCAGATCCAGCCACCAGTTATGGTTCCCTTTGTGGATCCAGCCAGTGCAATTCCCTTAGTACATCCAGCCAACGCTGGTTCCCTCTGTGGATCCAGCCAGTGCTTGTCCCCTTAGTGGATCGAGCCAGCGCTTGTGCCCTTAGTGCATCCAGCCAGTGCTGGTCCTCTCATTCTATGCAGCCGGTGCTGGTCCCCTCACTCAGTGTATGCAGCCAGTGCTGGTCCCCTCATTGTATGCAGCCGGTGCTGGTCCCCTCACTCAGTGTATGCAGCCAGTGCTGGTCTCCTGGTGGATCCAGCCAGCGATTGTCCCCTTTGTGGATCCAGCCAGTGCAGTTTGATGCTATATTAAATTATTTTAATTTTATGGCCAATAATCGGTCATTTTAAATTTGTTTGAGTTGAACATTTCCAGAACATATCCTTGCATGAAACCGCACATTTGGTTTTATAGTAATGGTCTTGCTATATGGCACGTCTTGCCAGATATCAGGCATAGTGAAATTTACTATGGCCAATGATTGGCCAATAATACTATGTTTATTGATTTTGTTGACATGCACAGTGAAATGCCCGGCCAAAAATGGCTTACAAGTCATACAAAAATATATGTGCCCGTGATGGTGACAGAGCGGCCCGTCAAATGCAAGGTGTCCGGCCAGTGTCGGCTCAATGCTGGCCCATCGCCTGCGACGCTGGCCCACCTCCGAACCAGCCCCGACCGAACACCCCTGACTGACAAGATGAGCGTCTCAGTTTTACATAATCATCCATGGGACTATTATTGAAAGCCTACTAGCTCAGTGTGGATGATTTATTTAATCTGTTCATATATTACCCTGATTATGTCAATTACAGTATTATTAATATTGCCCTAAATGCGATACAGACAACATGCTATCTGAAAACAACCCAAATTATTAGGACAGGCCGGAAGCCAGGAGCCTATTAATTTTATTGCAATAATGTTTGTGTCCTAATTTGCGGAAAGAGGGGTGCTGTGTGTGGGAAAGGTTAGACATTTTTGAGAAACAGTCCTTATGAACAAGTCAAATATAACGTTTGAGGTCGCTAGGTCAAATAGTTTGTTAAAAAAGTGTTCAGAAAAAAATTAATTTGCAATTATATTTGTGATTAGGAGCTTAAAGGGTTTTGGTTGGAATGATGTTGGCCCAGCATCGCAGACGGTGGCCCAGCATGACATCAGCATCGGGCCAATGTATGAATTATCTAGGTAGTGGCTTTTCTGGCGACGGGGTGGGAAAGCGTCACCCGCATAGAAATGCCCCATCAAACACGAGACAATCTCCCAATGCTGTTTCAATGTTGGGCCAGCGGCAGAGACTGTGGGTCAATATTGAAACAGCATCGGGTGAATGCCATGTGTTTGTTGATGTACTGGCGCAAAGTATACATCAGACCCAGATTTGGATTACTGTTGGGAAAGCGTCGTAGACGATTGACCAGCATTGAACCAGCAATGGGCTGCGACGCTGGCCCAACATTGAACCGGAATTGGGTGTGTAGGCCTACATCCTCTGTACGAGGTACTTCGTAGCAACGCGCTGAATGGATGTTGGCCAGCACTAGTGATGGTGGTGGGAGGAATACACGTTGAAGATATGTTTTAACTTGTCTCCTTAATTCTTTCCTTAATTATATCCTGGACATTTATGATTCTGGCCCTTTATGATTCTGTCCCATAATGAAGACCAACACAGTTATGTTTACAAAATATTTAGTAGATTTTTGTCTTTGGTCCTCAAAGAGACTAAAGCCGGGCCTCGGAGTTCAGGAACTCCTGTTCTAGTTTACAATCGGAATAATTTAGATTTTCTTTCCAAGCTGCCTCCACAAATTTTGACAGAGCTTTCCAAGAATCTTTAACTAAAAATGAAAATTTGTCAGCATTATTAATATCCAAAAAATAAGATAGTTTTCACCACAGTCACAGATTGAAAAAGCGTTGTTCGAAAATTGTCATATAGGGAACATATAAATACAAAGTTTCGTTTTCGGTTTCAGGAATGTCACACAAATTACATAAACGTTCTTCAACTCGTAAACTTCAAATTATTTTTATTACACGATATCGTATTCTTTTATATCGTCCAGTCTATAAAGCTATTGGTAAAATTCCTGTGATCAATTGAGCTTCTTCGTGTTTTTGAAATGATTTTATATTTTACCTATTTTAGTTATTTATTTATTGGTTCATTAAGTATCACAAGCAGCATAAATTACTCACAAAAACACAGGCTAATTTTCGTAAGAATTATATATGTTTAATGCATTGATATGTTTATGACTTGACACGACCTTTTAATGTTTTATTAGTCAATTAGTCTGTTACAATATTTTAACGTTATTAACCAATTATTTTATTAATCCATTATGTTGTTAAAATATTGTACAAATCTCAAAGTAAAGGTTTTCACAATTTCTCTAAAGCGAAAACTGTGTTACCAGCGCTAACTTCGCAATGTTACGTCACCTTGCCGCCCCCTGTTTAACATGTTTAACCCTTAGTGCACCACATACGATTTTTAAAAAATTTTGAAAACAATTTGCTTCCGGTTTCGACAGGTGAAATACAATATGCATGTGGGGAAAATAATGAGTCCGGTATTCGGAGTTGACAGGCTCCAGTTTGGAGAGGGTTAATTAGTATTGTTTCGAGTGTAATTCATTCGGGACCAAATAATTATTACGGTATGGACAGGATTCCGGTTTGTACAGGGTCCGGTATGTATAGGTTGCACTGTATATTGCTTAACGTGGTTAGTAACAAGTAGTATGGTCTTAAATGTGACATATCTACGTAATTTGGGTTCATTGTGCATATCAGTCCACCACGCAGGTTATTTCCATCAGCTTGAATAATTTTCAAATCATAACAATTAGTTATCCATAAATTTTCATCATAAAGATGTAATCGTACTAGCAATTGTTTTAAGTTACTGCACCAGTTGTGTGTAGGCCTATTTGTTATTGATAGATCAATATATCAATACATGCCTGGTTATACTAGTATTAGGTAGTTTCATTATTCCATTCCAGAATCTAAAAGTATTTAAATAATGTCGATATTTGACAGCAATCCAGCATATTTCTCCATGTAAGGCAAGCAAATGTGTAAATTAATTTTCATGCACTTTATTACACATTTTCGTATTTTCAAAGCCCCAATTTTTTATGCATAATCTTGCACTGGTTACACAAGTGAATTGTATAATTGACAATATGTGTTTTTATTTGGTCAAATTTCAAAAACTTCGAAAGACACATCTACACCCTAAGGGTTGTGTGTGTGCATAATTGAAGAAATCCATCTATGGGTTTCCGAGCTCTCCTTCGGAAACGAAATGCGGACAGACGGACGGCGGGCCGGACATCCGAGGCGACGCCATTACATCCCCCCCCCACCCCAACTTCGTCGGGCGGAATATAACAAAAGGAGACATACGGTAAACGAGACAAGCCCCCCCCCCCCCAGGACATTCAGCTCGATTACCATGTATGAAACAGCATAAATATTATTTGAGTGATGCAATATGAGTGATGTGATGTGCGTGTGCAATATGAATGTAACCTCACCATAGGTTTCCCAGATATCCTCCGAAAACGAAGTTGTTAGTGTCCAAGCTATTTCGGCTCAGAGATATAGGTCAAAACGTAGGTCAAAGGCCATAGATACCAATGTGAACATCCACATCAACTTAGTGATGTGCGTGTGGAATATAAATGTAATCTCGTACGGGTTAGTGCGATATCATCCGGAAACGAAATTGTTAGTATCTATGCCATTTTTCCTTAGGAATGTAGGTCAAAAAGTAGGTCAAAGGTCATGACCTTCAAAAGGCACATGTCACACGCCCCCTAAGTGGTGTGTGTGTGCAACCTGAAAATGATTCCCTCATAGGTTGCCTTTTAAAACCTGAAACATACTTGCTTTTATTTCACATAGTTAATTGACATAGAAATGATCTTACTAATATAACGAATATTTGTTATTTAAAATGGCTCTACTGCAGAGAAAATTACGATTTCCTCTGAACATTTCCATACATTAATGTATATTTTCCCTTTATCAAACCATCGCTGTAGTATCAGAAAGAAATAAATTTACGTTTTACTTGCATTAATATATCCAGCATTAATATATCAGCAAAAACTATATAAGACTATATTTAAGTTTTTTTCCAAGAAATTATCCTTGATTGAACTTGATTGACCTTGATTAACCTTGAATGACATTGAATGACCTTAAAATATTAAATATCTATACATTTCACACATATATCAAATATTTCTGTAGTCACTGAAAAATTTAAGATATGTAGCCGCTCAAAGTAATTATTAATGTGTATTTTGTTAAAAAATGCCTTATATTTCGATAATATAACCAATATTTAAGCATGTGTTGCCATGACAACGGGTATGACAGGAATAGGGATTTTGCGACAAATGAAACGTAACTTACCTCCACTACATGAACTAAAGAGAAATGATCAAATCTGGGGCCCTGCTTATTGTGGAAAAACACTTTTGTAAGTTTTTAAGTCGATTTTATTTGGTCACATGTCATGTTTTATAGTTATATTACGACGGGCATGAATTTTGCCCTCCTCTGACCTTAAAATATATATCTTAGAATTTAAAATTATATTTTTAAGTACGCTTAAACGTTTTTATCATGTATGCAAATTATTGTTGATTTTAACCAATTGGTATTTTTTCGAAGGCCTTAAAAGTTGAATGTGAACTCCCAGTCATTCACCATAAGCCGCCACATTTTGTTCACAGTTAGTTAATATAGGACTGATTCAAGGACCGTTGCCATGGTGACGCCCCGGCCTGCCAACTATACATCCGCCAGTAATGAACCCCCCAGGGTCTTAACTTTACATTATATCAAATTCAGCCTAAAGTATATCTCGGTAAACGAAACGGAAAAATACGGCCTTTTTTGCCCATTGGCCGCCAGACTATATTAGGCAATTTCAAAATGGCCGCCACTGCAATGCATTACACATGCTAACTTTTTAACTAATCATCACAGAACCACATGTAATACCTCTTTTCCAGGGTATTTGAGGTCGGGGATGACGATAATGACATTAGTTTCCATCAAAACTTGAAATGTCAAGGTCAAATAACAACATCAAATCGTTTAGAATTTGCCTATTACTGTTTTTCTCATTGGTCGATGTTTAAAAAGCTGAATAAATTCGTATATTTCAGAATCCTGAATATTTCAGAATCTGCCGACAGACAAGCGATTTTTTCCTCTAGCGGCCATATTGGGCAATTTCAAAATGTAATGACTGTAATGGATTACTTATGCTAACTTTTTAACTAGTCATCAGAGAATCACATGTAATACCTCTTTTCTGGGGTATTTGAGGTCGAGGATGACGATTATGACGTCATTTTCGATCAAAAGTTGAAATGTCAAGGTTAAATAACAACACCAAGGCCAAAATCATTTAAAATTAGCTTATTACTGTTTTTCTCATAGGTAGATAATGTTATGGGTCAGAGATCTTGTAAGTAGCGTGTGTTGTTGGTCAGGTGATGATATAAAATACAAATGAATATGGCTCTCCCTCTCAGTCGACTGTCCAAATACGCCACAGTAGAGAGCCTGAAACTTCCCAACCACTGTAGGCTTACATATGTATTGAATTACACAATAATCATGATAATACTCATCTCAAACACCAGTCCTTATTGGCACATTCACCTCCTCAGCTTCAGTGTAAGATATACCACCGTCATTATACCGCTCCTGCTAATCTCAGCCGCATGGATTTGTTTATGCTAAAAGTTGAGGATGGTAATGTGGCAAGGCCTCCATATTATAGGCCTCCTGGTCTGAGATAAGAGAAACAGTTTGGATAAAGCACGTTTGTAAACTCTAACTACAGAGGAGATTGATCACAACATTATGACAACCTGGTCAGGTTATCATTCTCGAATGAAACAATAAAGCTCCATCAAACCTCGAGCAGGAATTGACATTTTACCTCTCCTTCCTGACAAATCCTTTCCTGCAATTTCCTTCATCCTTGGTGACGTCAAGTACGTAATTTTGCTAGGCGGACTTCATATTGAAGATAAAGCTCATTTTATCTGTGGCTCTGTTTGGGGAGTGGGTGATGTCTGAGGCTGGTGTGTTCACCTCTGGCAGAGCGATATAAACGCTGTATGACCACCATATTAAGCGCACTCGGTATGATCATCAAGTTTCCTTGGTGGCCCTCCATCTCCTCCAGCAAGGAGCATACCTATAGTCACAGGGTAATACAGATGTATTTGAAGAATGATTTGACAAGCAGTCGACAGGAAATTCTCATTTGTCATTTGTGCACTCTCTGAGAAATTGTGATTTTGAGCTCAATGCCTTGGATGAATTGTGTCGCTGATTTTTAGCGTTTGACCACACCATTTTTTCCAGATGGTTACCGGTTACCATGTAAATGATTTAGTGATGTTCTGATATTTTCGTTGTTCAACGGTCTATTTATACATTTTATTTGATGGATCAGTCTCATGAACACAGCAATCGGTGGTACAAGCTGGTGGTGGCTGCTTATCAGATCTGTATGACGATACTGATTCTATTGCATTGTACATGCTAGCTGCACCTGATTTTCTGACATTCATTAATGAATTTGAAAGTGTACAGAACCATCGCAACTCTCAGATGCACATCACAAAGAATCTCCATAAGCTCTAGAACGACACTTTGTCATTGACGTCGCAAGTTTCATGAGAGTACTCATAGATCATGCAAGTCCATTCTTGGATGCTTCCATGTAGTTATTGACACTGGTGATGTAATGGGAGCATAAAGTTATAGTCAAAAAGATTGGATGTGATCTGCATGAATAGGTATGTGCATGAAAGAATTTACCAAGCACAATTCCAAGAATATAGGAATAATGATGCAAAATGTTGAGCGTGGTATGCTCATGCTCAGTCCAAGTACGTTCAGGTCATGCAGCAACATTTAATGATTGCATACACATGCATCTAGTGCCCTATCTGAAGAGCTAAATCCCGCCCCCCCCTCCCCCCCCTGCGAATGATGAGATGAATAAGATCACACTGCCCTCCAGACATATGATTCGAAATTCGAGCCCTGGCGGTCTGAGGTCGAGCACGTTACCTCTCAGTCATGGAGGATCCAGTGCTCCACACAATACTTACGAGTGATCTTTACGAGTAAGCGGGAAAGAAAGACCCGCGGTCTCCCGACTTTTCAAGCAGACCGCTTTATAACCACCGCATCAGCCCCAACTTTTCCAATCGGGGATAGGATTGTGATGGGAACAGGTGGTTGTCATTTAGGACGAAACTAGCTGATGCTAGTAAGTCGGGTTTATGGTGCACCTCCATAATTATGCAAGTGAGAGGGAGGTTGTGTGAATAACGAAACTGCTGACCAGTAACTAAACACATGATCGCACTGAAAACATCTTCACTTTTATTTGGTCATGAAATATTATTAGTTTTTCATTTGTTTATATTATTTCGTATTAATTCCATAACATACGATTTATACAGACAGTTTAATTTTCAGAAGGTACTACATATCAGCTATTCTTTTTGTTATTGCATTGCCTTTGTCAATTGTCCATGGAAATTTTTTTTAATTCAGTGGCTTTTTTATCATGTCAAGCTTTGTACTTTGTGATATTTTATCTGGTTATTTGGAAAGGCCTAATAATAGTGACAGTAACATTAATCATTGCTGCCATTGAAGGCATGTGTATATTCTTGTTGCACTGGTTTAAAAATCGTGTGTAGAGTTGACAGAATTAATTTTAAATGTGCAAAAGTATTCAGATAAATGGTTGTGGAGTCAATTAAAATTCATCCATTCATAATGTTTTAGTATTACGTATTAATGTAATGATGCGACATGTTTCTTAAAGTTTTGGAATTTACTTTACTGCGTCAACGTGTTTATCACCGTTGAAGACCATCTGTAAAATTATTCTTATGGTGAAATAGAATAATAATTGATATTCAGAACTAAAACAATGAAAGACCTATGTCAGAAAAAAAATTAGAATCGTAAAGTTTTGGAGCACTTTAAAATTTGCGGAGAGCATAAATAATTTGAATTTTTTACACTTATATCGGCATAGGACCTCGATTTGGTCTTTTTAGATTGAAAATGACATCATAATTGTGATCCTTGGTCTCAAATACTTCAAAATAGAGGTATTACAAGTTATTCTGTGTTTTTTAGTTAAAAACTTATCTTGCACAAGGTTTTTAGTGGCGGCCATTTTGAATCGTCCAATATGGCCGCTAGGGGGCACATTTCCTTGTCTGTCGGCAGATTCTAAAATGTCTAGGTCATGTCAGCCAGTGACAAAAAATTCAGACTTTTGCAATGAACGATTCGCCCATTTTTTGAGGTTAAGCTCCCCTACTAAACCCGAAAACCTATATATGCCAGGTTTTAGGGCAATTAACTGAAAATAAGTAGTAGTAAAGTATTGCTTTACGTCACATCTCGGCACAAATGGTAATTTAAGTGACATTTTGATACGATGAAAACGTTGTAGTCAATTGATAAGATGAATGATGTACAGATGATGATGTGAGGGTGGGGGTGATAGGGCATGGTGAGTTATTGAGAGCGTTTTCCTTTGCTTGCCGATAAGGGGTTCCGGGCATGTCTAGGGGATTTACCCCAAGACATGCCTAAACGGCCGGTGACTTGGGTCTCGCTATGCAATTTAATGCTGAAACTCCGTGATATGTCGCACAGCTCCGCTATCTTTGGGTCGGATAGTCCCCAGAATGACAAGCGCAAGGGTAACTCTATTCATCCCATGTGAGAGACCTAATGTCAAACACTCTATTGCCGGGTATTTAAGGCTACCACGGCCTACACCAGTGCCTGCACCAATGCAGGATCTGCATTGGCTCCGCTGTTGAGCGAAGGAACCAGGGGATGCCACTGGCAATCAGCCTGAAGGTTATGGCCAGATACGAGGAGGCTTCAGCTTTCCTTGGATGATTGCTGTGGACTAGTGCTTCTGTTACGTGTACCATGCCGTACAGCATGCAACAGACGGAACAGATCCCTAATGACCCTTCCCGCATGGGGGCGAAAAGTACTACTACTACTAGCAATCATCCAACTGAATCATCCAACTGAAAATAAGGCCGATTTATTCTAATTAATAAAACCAAAATGGCCGCCGTGGCCTCGTTTTCGGTCGTACACGAAAAAGGACAATGCCAACAGACTCGCAGACAATCTATATATACCAGGTTTCAAGTGAATTCTGAAAAAAAATTAAGTTGAAAAAAAATGTTTTAGTATATTTAAAACATAATTTTTATACATTCTTCACAAATTCTCAGTCTCTAGAAATTTGGACTAAATCCCCAATTATACCGATTCGAAAGAAAGGTACTTTCTAGAAAGTGGATAATTACAAAGGTATTTTTCTCACTAGTATCTTAGCAAGATATTTGCTGGGGTTCTAAATGCAAGACTTCAGGGCTGGGCAAAAACACATGGGGTTATTAGTGATGACCAAGCAGGGTTCTGTAAAGGATATTCAATGATCGACAATATATTAATTTTACATTCCAGAAATATCTATATAACAGGAAAAAAGTGTATGTGGCTGTTATAAATTATAAGAAAGCGTTCGACTCTATTGACCGAGATGCATTATGGAAATTATTATAACATTTTGGAATAAATGGAAATACGCTGACCACTCTTAAATTAATATATAGACAAGTGAGATATGATCTTCGAGGTGGAGGTGGGAATGCAAATTGTTTTGATTGTCCAAGTGATCTTAAGCATGGCTGTATTTTAAGCCCAATGTTATTATCTTACCAAATAGAGGTAGTAAGAAATGATGTACATAAAACCAGTGGCCACGGTATACAATATTGTTTCCTGATGTGACAGAAATATTAATGTTGTTGTTTGCAGACGATCTGGTTCTTATAGCTGATAGTCCGTATGAATTGCAATTAAAGCTAAACGTTTTAAACGCAATATCTCAAATGTTGGGTCTAGTGGTGAATTTTGAAAAGGTAAAATAGTAGTTTTTCGCATCGGCGGACACTTCGCTAAGCATGCAAATGGTTTATCGGCACCAATAATCTCAATGTAGTAGCTGAATATATGTACCTTGGATTGCTTTTTACTACTTATAGCTGTATGCAGAAAAACCTGACAACAAGAGCTAGAACTGCGTAAATAAAGGTGGATAGAGCTTTAACACAGCTGCCTAATGCCACGTTGGACATATTTAAAAAAATATGTGATAGCCATATCGCACTTATACTTGTTTCGATGATATTGCAATATCATCGAAAGCACACATCTATTAGCCATAAAACGTTTTACATTTATCCAACTGTGAACAGTAAGTAAGTAAAATATTTTCTTTACTTCACTTTTCGGCCAGTATGGCCATTTAAGTGAAAATTCCAGGTATTACAATATCCCATATTGTATAGTTAAAGTAGTAAAGGAAAGACAAAGCCAATAAAAGCATGATCGTACTAAAATATTCAGTTTAAAGTGTTTGATATGATAAGATGACGATGCTCCTGGCACCTATATGTATCGAGTCTGATAACATGTTGAAGCGCCTGCACTACAACACAGTTTAATGGGTATAAAAATATCAGTATAAATAAAGTAAAATATGAAGTGATTATAAAATGAACGACTTTTCAAGTCACTATATCTCCATGAAATTGGAGTGATTGTGTAAAAACTACAAGTCAAAGTCAAAGCAGTGTCATTGTCAAAACAAATATATAATATATACTATAATACTATATACTTTAATCAAAAAAAGTAAACCTATTTAGACATAAATATGAATGACATAAACAATGAACAGAGAAACCATTAAGTAAGTAAGTAAATGTCTTCTTTACTTCACGTTTCGGCCAGTATGGCCAGAGAAATCATTAAATCACAAACATTTTTCAAAAATTAAAGACTTACAGTGCCCCCACAGTTGGTAATAAGGTCTGTGATATTGGAGGACATCACAGAGCGATCACGAACCGTGAGGACACCGTAAGTCACCACAGGCTAATTGTACGGCAATGGCTTCTCTATGACATGCTGCATTATCCGCCAGGATGCCACAGAGAAACCATTAAAACAATGAAATGAAAAACTAATTATATGACAATGGTTTCTTTCGGACATCCCGTCCAACACCAGGATGCCAAAGAGAAACCATTTACAAAAACGAATACATACAATAGAAATACTTAAGACAGTCCCGTATACTAATAGAACGTTAGACACACATCCACATACCGATTCAGATTATATTGAACATCACAAACCAATGACTATGCTCTGTATTTACCGCCAAACCGATTTAATATAGATTGAAAAGTAATGCAAAATACTCTAGACCCATATGTAATAACGTGAGAAAAACACAATATTAATAAAACGTTTGGGTGTGCTTGGCCTTCTATGAAGTTGCCCAGGGGGGACCACGCGGAGGTGACACCCTTCCCCCCCCCAACTGTGAACAAACATTGCAATTTAAAAAGCCTAATATATGTCTCTCGTGCAGTCGTCTGAAAGCTGTGGACTCGACATAAGCAGGGACAACATGCTGTTTTTAATGTAAACATGGAAAATCGTTAATAGATTGAGTAGACCACCTGTTGTATTTCCCTTTTGTATGTTCATACTATTCAATAGAATTGCCCAGATACAATTATTACAAAGATACAACATCAGTAAATATTTACAATTTTAGGTATATGTTGGAAATAATCGTTTAACATGTTTAATATCAAAATTCAATAAAATAAAGGTAGGCCCCTATCCTCAGAGAAATATTTTGACAACTCCTCTTCGCAGTTTATGGCAACGCCTCCTCTCACTACATGTGTACACGATGGTAATATGGGAATACTTTGATATACTCGATTACACAACTACACTGCTAATAATACTTACATTATTTATATTCTGCTATACTAATGTATATTTAAAATTTTAAATATGAGACAACCTTTATCATGTTTATGGAACTGAACTTTGTAGACATTATGTAAATCCCAGATCTCCAGTTTTTACTTGAATAAATATCTTATTTGTGCCTACTGGAAACGCATATTTTCTCTTTACAGTAACGTTTAGCCACCTCAATATGGCTCATGCTGATGAGCCGATGGGGTAGCCAGAAAAAAAAACACTAGAACATCGTCGCAAGCAGAAAAGAGGCCAAGCCCGGGGATCGACATAAGCGAAAAAACGAAAACATATTTCTACATAGTAACATATTATGATAATTCACCAAAAACCTCAAAGCACAGCAAGAATATTTCTTCAAACATTACAAACGACGACCACACATATCATTCTACAAAATAAGAAGCAAGCATTCATTCCAACACCAAGAACAGCAAAGTACAAACAGATGAAACAGAAACAAATAATATAACAGATGATATCGTATAAAACATGAAACACGTATTAGGCCTACCAACAGTTTTAGAAAATGTTGCAGACGAAGTGCCTTCTAGAATCCCATCCCATAATTAATTGCAGAAGACAGTTTTCCAATGAATATTATCGTTTCGCTTATTTCTTGAAACTGCTAGATAGTACTTCTTACAGTAAACAACACAAATATGGTATTGCTATGAAACCGTTGTTTTTCAAAATGGGTAAGTACAGACAATGCTCAAGATAAGGTGTATAGTAATAACGCACGAAATACACGGTAATAAATTATTTTTGTGAGTACTAGTACACATACCTGCGCACACACAGTTATTTTGCTGAATAACTTAAAATGCCAGGGCTGCGATTCTCATAATGACGTGAATGCGTCATGTCACACAATTGAATGCCTGTTAGTGTAGTGATCAAGGGGTGGACGACCGCTGGTGTGCAGGCTTCAGAACGGCCCACACCGCGGCGTTCACGTGTTCAGAGCTGGAGAAGGTCAGATATATTGAGAAGTATTTTGTAAGCCATGTGCTTACGTACTTTTTAGTTTTGATGCAGGTGCCGGTGTTGTTTTGGGTGGTGAGTGGCCAGAGGGTAGTGCAGAACTAGACGTCGAGTGTGACTGACGTTATCTGACCAAACTGGCGCAGAGGCCAACTACGTGTAAAACCACATGGTGTGGTATTTATATATAATAAATAGAAGAACAAGACTCATGGAGAAGGCAAAACTCCTGTAGAATCCCTAGGGAAGAAGAGAATCCGAGACGTGGATCATGCGTGACAGAGCACCGGGCGAGGACGGACGACGGGGCGGACGCGGACTATGCAACACTGTTGAGAGCCGTTGAGAGCACTGTTGAGACACACGCTGGTATACGGACGGCACCCGGCATGGCATGACCAATCAGAATCATCACCGATCATAATGAGTATTGTATATAATACAATTTAAAATTGTCTGCATTCACTGAGTTCGTTGTCTGTTATGCGCTCTTGATCATTCTCAATAAATCAACTTTGGGACATGTCATACTAGCTGTGTCGTCTTTTTTGTTTGGTAATTATGATGTCAATGTGTGTAGTTTAGATCACGAAACAAAGAAAATTAATGCATCATTTTGTTTAGAACTGTCTTTCACTTGTTTTTTATCAGACTCTTGTTGACAGTTTGCAATTACATTATGTTTTATTATATACAAAAGTAACATATTCAGAGAACTGATGAAGGAACGTGCAGCGCGCGACGCCGCGCGTGCCCATGCGCGAAATAAATGTCGATACACTAGTTTCAACCTTATCTCGACGAGGCCACCGTTAACGTCATGGTATAGTCACATTGAGAGGAGAGGAAGAAAGATATTTATCTGAAAAAACCACACATGATCAGCAAGGTTCTAGCACAGGACGCATACATGACTGACGAAACAGTCAGACACTCGCATCCTGCCCTGTCAGGTCTGACCATCAGTAGCAGACAACTGGATAGATGAAGATGGGCACACGCAACGTCACGCTCTTCTAAAGATATAAAGTGTACCCGGAATAAAAGGGTCAACGAAGGTTACAATATGAAGGAGTCAATACATATTAAGACTACAAGGTCGTCTGGAGTACTGGTACTATGGTCAAATTCACATTAAATTCATCAACCAGGGCGAATGAATTTTGCGGATTCCTCAAGTCAATTCTGAACTAATTTTCATGACATTTTGCTCAGACAATTGACCATAGCCATGGGGCAAAATGAAATGAAATGAATCGGGCTTTAGGCCACCTTTGTGCACATATAGGCTAAACTGGGCCAGGAGAACCTCCTGAGGATGGTGAGATGATTGAGATGACACTGTCCTCCAGACACAGGATTCGAAATTCGAGCCCTGGCGGTCTGAGGCCGAGCACGCTACCTCTCGGTCACGGAGGCTCCCCACAATACTAACTTTCACACGTGGATGGGGAAGAAACAATTTTGTTTCTTTCAAACCGCCGAGACCGGGAACCGAACCCCGGACTCTGGCGTGAAAGGCAGCGGTGCTAACCACTACCCTAGGGCCCCCGCCCCATAGCCATGGGGCAACTATATACTCTTAAATTTTTACGAAATTTTAGAAGCTAGACATTTGACACGTAATAAAATTCTTGGACGAAGATAATGATTTATAGAGGGCGACATTATTTGTCAAATACTACATGCTAAATAGACTAGCTTTTAAAGTAGGCACATACAATATGTTTCAATAACTTTTTCAGGGTAGTCGACCCATGACTAGACAATTTAATTAGAATTGGTTAAGAATTGACTTAGAAATCAACGAAAATCATTTACCACGGTTAATGTGAATCCGTGGGGTCCGAGAAGGTTGCTATATCTCCATTATTCTCAACATCAACCCACCAAACGCGACACATTCACCCAATGCTGGTTTAATGCGGAACCACCGTATTCGGAGCTGGCCCATCATCAGTAGCAACTTCAGTTCATCGTCTCGCCAACATGTCGTATATGCCAAAATAAAGGATATATAATACCAAGAATATATAATAACAGTTATTATATATTCTTGATAATACGTATTTATGCAAAAAGGAAGGTGCCATTATATTTGCAGACTGTGAAAGGGATTTCCTATTGTCTGCGAGGAGGAGTTGCCTAGTGATAGTTGACTAATGGTCCCCTTAATTACTATTTTCGCCATGGATTTAACATGCAAAATAAAACTAAATTCATAGTGTTGTATATATCTACATTAGATTTACTTAATAATGAGGTTATGGCCTGGATAACTGGATAAAGTGTACTCATTGTGCAATGAAAACACATCATGACACACATTTTTCGACTTATGTCGAGTTTCTAGATAACTGTATTTTATGTGGAGCTTTGAGAAAGGCATCATTTAACTCTTTATTTCACTATCGGTTGGATAAAGCATTTGTTATAACACTTATATAACTAACTTTTGTGTGGTGGCTCAATTGCGTTGGGTGCTCATAAAACACACACGATTTTTAGCGCTGAGGGGGCGTTCCAAAGTCTCGCAAAGGGACTTTCGCCTCTGAAACGGACTAACGATTATAGTACGTGTCTTTTATTTGGAGCTACCTCTATTTGCGGACACTAAAATCCTGATTTAATACAGTTAAAATTTACCAATCTTTAAAAAAATCATAGCATGAAACCCCAATACCTACGTATCATTGTACCAAGGTTTGAAGTCGATTGGATAAAAACTCAGGGAGATATAGCACTCCGAAATTTGAACACAGAGGAATAAAAAGAAGATAGACCGTTACAAACTCAGTATGTATCATGTGTATGGGCTATAACATTTATTGTCCCAAATCAAGTGCCGGATTTAACGCTCGATACACTGATAGACTGTAAAGACCCCTGGTGACTAGGTTTGTACTACGATAGGATCAATATGGCCGATGTTTACAATAGACATGTAGGCTCGCTACGCACATGCTACAATATTAAATAATACGATATCATAGTCAATATCCGTCCAGTCTTTCTATAACTTTGGGAAAATACTCCTAAAATCTAATACTACATAATAGACTCTGTGTCTGTTTTTTTGGTATATTAGGTAGGCCTATATTAAGTGGTTTTTAGTTATATTTTTTTTCAAGTCGAATTCATAAAGAACACATTTTAGGGGAATTTCATGGTGTTACCAAGGAGGTTAAAACTCCTTGGTGTTACAGATCACGGTCAACTGCATTTGAGAGCGATGTTGAGATTGTCACTGTGCAAACTGTAGGCCTAAGCAACTGGTAATATTAGCTTTTTTTTAATTGTGTTGAGTAACTTTTTTGCCTTGGTTTACTAGCTTAGCCAGGCTTAGTATTTATGGAGTCGTAAAATATTATAATAATGAACATGAGTGCTATATATATGCTCTAAATCTGCCATCGATTGCATGAGTATGAACCCGCAGGTTTACAATATTCTAGCAAACCACAGCAACATCTCGTGTATCTGCTGTCAATGCGGCCTTCCATCTTTCTCCTCATCCCTCTTCAACACTACTCCCATAGAACTATCCAACTCATTTTCATTTCTGGACACAACTTTACCTTCTGACAAATCACCGCGGCCCCCAGAACCCATCCATACTTCTACACCAAGTAAAACAACAAAGACAGCCCCAAGTAAACTCAAACCAAATTCTTTCAACTGCCCACTTAGAGTCTCAAACATAAGTTTCCAATCAGTCAAAAATAAGACCATAGAACTAGAACATGTCATTCACTCCACCAAGCCTGACATAATCATCGGAACGGAAGCTTGGCTAAATTCAAACATTAATTCGAGAGAAATTTTCAAGCCCGATCGGGGATTCACTGTATACCGCAAAGACAGACCGAACCAGTCATATGGTGGAGTCCTAATTGCGGTATCGAACGATTTAATGAGCTCAGAAGCCACAGAACTGGACACAACTTGTGAAATTCTTTGGGTCCATATAAATTTAATAGATGCAAATCTTTACACTTTGGCGCTTTCTACAGACCACCTCGAAACGATTTAGACCCCCTTTTCCGATTAGATGCATCCCTCAGTAGAATTACACACACAGCAAATGGTTATGTTTGGCTTGGTGGCGACTTCAATGCTCGCTTTGTCGATTGGACTTCGCTGGAAGTGTCCCCCGCTGCTGGAAGGGAACGACCGCAAAATCAGAAACTTATCGATGTATCACTCGAAGTATCACAACTTGGAACAGGTAGTCGATAAGCCAACCAGGGAAGACAAAATTCTTGACTTACTTTTTCAAACAAAAAATCTAGCCTCCAGAAAATCGAAATTCTTCCCGGTATTGGAAAATCTGATCACGAAATTGTTTTTGCAGAAATTGATACTCAGCCTTGCCGTATTTCAAAACCAAAACGTAACATCTTTCTATATAGAAAGGCAGACTGGGATGGCATTAGATCAAACTTAAATTTTCTCTATAATAGCATAAATGCATAAATGCCAACCAAGGGTATTCAGCTAACGACCTTTGGACAAAATTCAAATCCACTTTAACATCAAGCATTGACGAGTACATTCCACTGAAAAAGCTCAATGGCAAACACCACCTTCCCTGGGTCACGCCAAAAATTAAGAAAATGATCCGGAAAAGAAACCAAATTCAAACAAAATCAAAGAAATTAGCCAAACCATTTGCCAGGATTACGAAAAAACTCAAAAATATTTGGCACAGTTTACAAAAAGAAATGAGACAGGCATACTGGCAGTATATCGAAAATATTATAGACTATTCGGCAGAAGATAACAACTCTGAAAGAAAATTTAAACAAAAGAAATTCTGGTCCTTCATTAAAAAACATGCGAAAGGACTCGGCGGGTGTTGCCCCATTGCGCAGCCAGGGAGATACTTTCAGCGATGCCTCTGACAAAGCTAAAATTCTAAACAATCAATTTAGCTCTTGTGTTCACTCGAGAACCCATCGGATCAATGCCAGACAAAGGACCCAGCTCTTTCCCTTCTATGCCCCAAATAGAAATTTCTACCCCATAAAGCTTCAGGCCCCGATTCCATACCTTCGATGGTCTTAAAGGAACTTAGTAATGAAATTGCCCTCATACTACAAATTATCTTCCAAATTTCCCTTACAACTGGACAGGTGCCGGACGACTGGAAAGAAGCTAATGTGGCTCCAATTTTCAAAATGGGTGATAAGCACAAGCCAAGTAACTATAGCCCCAGTCTCATTGACATGTATAACATCAAAAATTATGGAACATTTTATTGTAAGTAACCTGATGAAACATCTTGAAATTCAGAACATTCTATTTCCTCTTCAGCATGGTTCTCGGCGAAATCATTCTTGCGAATCACAGATTCTTTCCCTCTTTCAGGACCTGGCCAGTAGTACAACTCAAAGAGACATGCTTATTATGGACTTTAGCAAAGCCGAGGGGATACACTTAAGTGGATCACAGACTTTCTCTGTTCTAGATCCCAGAGGGTAGTCCTGGACGGTGCTACCTCTGACAGTGCTCCTGTATTGTCGGGGGTGCCCCAAGGGACTGTCCTGGGACCCATACTCTTTCTTATATATATAAATGACCTCCCTGATGGGGTCGTGAATAGTAGTCCGCTTATTCGCTGATGACTGTATTATTTACCGCCCCATCAGATGTAAAAAAGACACCGAACTACTCCAATCTGACCTGAATTCTGTTGGCTCCTGGGAAAAGACTTGGCTCATGCAGTGTTCAATGCAGACAAGTGTTTTACCATGAGGGCCGACAGAAGCAAATCTAAAATCAATCCATCTTACCATCTAAATGACCAGCCACTCCAAAGTACAGATTATGTTAAATATCTTGGCCTAACACTTATTTCCGATCTTAAATTTAACTCCCACATCAACAATGTTACAGCAAAAGCTAATAGCGTTCTTGGCCTCCTGCGCAGAAACTTGAAAATTTCATCGCAGGCTGTCAAGACCCAAGCATATCAATCTTTAGTCCGACCTCACCTGGAATATGCTTCCACGGTTTGGAGCCCACATACATCTGATAATATCAAAAAAAGTGGATATGGTGCAGAGACGTGCTGCAAGGTATGTCTGCAACCGCTGGCATAACACCAGCAGTGTTAGCGAGATGGTTAGCCCTGGCAGAGGTGGTTGACCCTATCCACCAGACAAACACGAAGATTCCATCCGTGGAGGTATATTCCACTGAGCCCGTCAAATGACCCTTACAAATTGTCTTTCTTACCCTGCACTATACCAGTCTGGAACAGCCTCCCACTCCATGTTGTCTCCTCTCCGACACTGGACTCCTTCCGCCTACGACTAAATACTATGTAAACCGCAGCGTTTTTTATTTTTTATTTTGCTGTAACATCCTGTTTTCTCTTTGGGTTACAACTAGCACTCTTAACACCAGTTTCCGACACGTAATTTGTGCACACACACCACGGCGTGCAATGCTCCAAGAAAGGAGCGAACGCTGTCCACACGAAGAAGAAGAAGAAGAGCTCATCATAAAACGACCATCAGCGAGCCTGGTAAGCATTGTCATCACGAGTGGTAAGAGCGGTGTACAGAATAAGACATTCTTCTGTATAGACACCACTCTTACTCAGTGACAATCCCAACACCGCTCTTAAATGCAATTGATCGTGTTACAGATCTACTATTAAGGCCTATGTGAAACTACTCACAATATCAACCTGACACTTTTTAAAACCTATGCTGTAGGCCTACAATGACAAAAATTTATTTTCATTTACGAAAAATGCCAAAACTTGGGTAAATTCAAAATTATTATAACTTACTATAGTCACCGACCGCCATTCAAGGAAAATAAACACTAACCCTGTCCTCCATAATCGTTGGAGCTTGCACACGACGTCGATTGCGAATGATGGCTGGTTGCGTTAATTATATCACTTGTACAGGTGATTTCCACAACAGTGCTCAGCAGCTGTCAATGTGTCATTCAGTGTATTAGGCCTATAGTCAGGGTGCCACCCAGGTATACCCTGCTTGGAATGATAAAGTTTTTTTTACGGTGGATTTCGCATCATTAGCACCTCTATAATGAAAATCAGGCGGATAGCAAGTGAAAATTCCTGAGCTAACCGAGAAATCCAAGATGGCCGCCAAGATGGCCACAACCATATGATAAAACCTAACTTTTGAACTATTTGACTTAGAATGTCATGTAATACCACTTTTCTCATAGTAATGCACACCAGCAGTCCATTTCTGACATTTAATTTGTAATTAGAGTGCACAGATTCAAGATGGCCGCATAAATGGCCGCCATTTCACAGAAAACGTCAATTTTAAATATTGAAACTAGAATGTCAAGTGACACCACTTTTTTGTAGCCATTTACATGGTTTGTATTAAGAATTACGGTGGATTTTGAATCATTAGGACCTCCATAATGAATATCACAGGGGATAGTAAGCGACTATCTTTGAGCTAACTGAGAAATCCAAGATGGCCACCAAGATTGCTGCCAAGATGGCCGCTGCCGCATAATAAAACCTAACTGTTGAACCATTTGACTCAGAATATCAAGTAATACCACTTTTCTGATAGTAATGCACATCAACAGTCCATTTCTAGCATTGTTTTTGTCATTACAGTTCACAGATAGGAGATGGACACCAAAAATGCATTCTTCAGATTGTTTAGCCTATGCAAGGTCAATAACAATGTAATGTTAAATCACAATAACTTTATTGAAATAAGAATCTTAGCAACCGATGGATGAAATTTTATACCATGAAAGGGAACAGGTTACATAATATATTTGACAATAATAGCAACACATTAATTGAGTTCATGTGACAGCCATGATGTGTTTTTGTAATCCTCTTCTCCTTTGCAGTTGCATAATGGCGTGCACCACAGGGCAGTGACTCATCTAGCCGGCCGTCCAGCCGTTTTTTGGACGGCCAGTTTTTTCTGTTTGGGCAACTTTGGATGGGACGGCCAAAGTTTAAAGACCTCCAAAAAGACGGCCAATATTACGTTACAATCCCCTAAAAGGATAGGCTTGAAAAACAAAGTCCACAGGGATGCGATCCGCTGCAATGTAAAAATATTATGGTTCAGTGAAGCAAAGCTACACAACTCCTTTTGTATGTAAACGTGGCTATATCATGTAAATAGACACTTATTATAGCTCAATAAGCCTTGATAAAGATGACTAAAGACAAGGTATGACATAATAAGTAGAAATAAAAATATAAAGTGTCGCTTAGTTTGTGCAAGAATCCCCTATCATATGAATGAGAAAAGGTCGTGGTCCAGAAGGGGTAATATTTGATACCCAAAAAAACGAACAAGCAATAATAGAAATGTTGCACAGACACTCACGAATGACTTTGCGAGCAATGTCTGGGGGGCTTATGTGTCACTCTAGATGACACACATGTATGCAAGGAGGAGGATAACTTTCGCATGCAGTTACATACTACTGATAAAACTTCAATGGTATAGTAGTGCAGGCACTGATCTTTGACACCAGGTCACTGACGTGGGATGAATTGAGTCACTCTCATATATTGTGCGAAAGGCCACAGTGTTTCAGTATGAAATTACATCGCAAAACTGCGACCATCTGGGCATGTCTGCGGGTAAAGTTCCTAGACATGACTAAAATGAGCACTCCACCACGCGATTCAGTGCTTAAATATAGGCATAACAAAATACAATTGAATAAGTTATTATATGCGACAGGCCAAATCTCAATGTCATTTGCTCGATCACAACACAGTTGACCACCACCTGTAGTAACAGAAGACTATGATGAAATTCTGACTCAGGTTTTTAAAGGGTAAAAACATCCGCTTTTGCACTTCGTTTCCAAACATGAAGAAGACCCGTTATTTTGACACAACGGGTCATGTACATAGGACACGACAAGTCAAGAATAACTTTGATTGCAGATGACACTGATGTTTTAATGAAAGGTGCTGTGCCAAAATAGTAACGTCCTTACTATGTCAGCACAGCCTTTATTAAGAGATCAATTTTAAGTACGCTTCGCGTCAAAATTGTTCTATTTTTGCTCTCCTGGTATGCCATCACTCAAACCAGAATCAAAATTGTCCAATGATAATGCAATCCCTTATAATACGGTGGAACCTGTATATATATTCCAGCAACCATTAGAAAATATGAAGAAATATCTTCGCAGATACTCCTTCTTCGTGCCGTAAGTGGATGTGATACTGCGACATCTACTTTCAGATTTGGTATATATATAGTCAATCTGTGGCACTAAAAAATTTTCCACCTGACAGAAATTTATAAGAAAGCTATTGACTTAGCGAAGGTAAAAGAGGCTTTAATGGATAGTTCCTTAATGGCAATGAGAAACACCTATGGTAAAAGTTTTATGCAAATCCGTTCATTTCTCTGTAAGTAATCCTGCTGACCGACAGATTAACCAACACGACCAGGATGTGTAGTGTACATAACGCCAGAGGAAGCAAACCAAATTATACTAAATATAAAGTAGGTCAGGCTCGACAGGTGTTTCACTTTGTCACTTTGATGACAAAATACATTTATTTTGGCTTCTCACAGCCACTGACAGGTGCAGTGGTCCAGGGGTCAATACATCTTGCTAAAGATATAGGCCTACTATTAGCTAATTTTAATAGCAATCATTTAATACACTTTTGTGAGTTAAGCTCACAGCTCCCAGGTACAAATTGCTAGTTTAGACAAAGTTTTTAATTTGTGTCATTCTGATAATATTGGTAGGGCTACAATTTTATGATTTTTACAATGTAACTTTAGTCTAGTGATTGTAATGTAGTTTCTCATATATCAACACTACATCTTGCGTGTTTTGGGCATGGGTTGCGTTAATTATATCACTTGTACAGGTGATTTCCACAACAGTGCTCAGCAGCTGTCAATGTGTCATTCAGTGTATTAGGCCTATACCTGTGTTCGATTATTCCCACGTGCATGTGATTGCAGGTGAGCAGGTAAGAGGCGGCTGGGGCTCCTGATGGGTGGGTGACTCAGACAGCCCTATACAATCATATTCTCCACACAAAGATACGGCTCAAGTCCCCCACCACTGCACATCTCTGAGGTCAGAATGCGCTATACCAACTACCATGTGCTTTTTGATTGCGCATTTGTGTAAATGATCATTTTCAACAAGGGAAGATTGTTGTAATAAAATAAACTAACTAGGTCTACGGTACATAGGCCTAAGCCTAAGTAAAATTTATAGCGGAAAAAGTTAAACTATAAATTATGTTATCGTAGGTCTAGTAGCCTATATATAACGGGAGACCGGGGCACCTCGAGATATGGGGCACCGTGAGACAGGCCCGTTTGACATATATATTATTTTGCGATTTGTGCGCCATCTGGTCAATGATAAGAAAACTAACTAATTTCGATTTTCCACCCTATTGCTAATGGCTATTGGACATCCTTGGCATGCGTGTTAGCTTAGGTCCACTTTTTACATGAAAAGTCGATTTTTAGGATGATCAATATTTGGTTCTATAGATCCCATAATACTTGATTTCCCTATGATTGTGGTGGTATCTTACACCTGTATTATCACTTTATAACTTATGTATAATGTTTTGGTTCAAATACATCCCACACACAAACTATGATATATCAGATGTGAGGTCAGTCAGGGTGGGGCACCTTCAGACGCCTAATGTGCCCCAAAACTGTCTCAAGGTGCCCCAAGTCTGTCTCAAGGTGCCCCGAAAGTGTCTCAAGGTGCCCCCACTTTTTTCAGGCACATATTTTACTGCAACATCTAACATTAGCCAACTGCAGGCTTTAGCTACAGGTATATGTAGTATTCAAATCTTGATTTTAGTTAGATCCACGTTGTTTTCAAGTACCTAATTTGGCGTCTCAAAGTACCCCATGTGATGTCTCAAGGTGCTCAAGTACGGGGTACATTGAGACACTTTTTTGTAAATCTGTTTTGTTAAAAAATGTAAGGTTACATATTTCTGATAATTTTCATCTCTTGCTCAAATATACCCCACTGGATGCTGTATCCATATGTGTCGTCAAAATATTTTATTTTGAAAATTAAATCTATGTTTTGGGATTTGAATTTTTCCGTCTCAAGGTGCCCCAGTCTCCCCTACTTAAGTGAATGGAACTATTTACTATTTTCCTGAAACTATTTTCTATGAAAATAGTGAAAGCATTACGTCAGATTTGTAGGGCCTATGCCTAGATGTAGTCTAGATCATAAACAGCTCTAAATAAAGCAACATAGGCCTACCATTTGTATTTGAATTAATACCCGGTAACTTAATAGACGAAATTGTAGTTATTGTCAATTTTGACAATTTGACACGTCTACAATGAACAGCTGCTCAGTCTGAGTGATCTTCACTTCACATCTGCTTACAGAAGTGTATTCGCTATATATTCCAGATGTTGATTCCCGTCACAACTATTGAGCAAACTGTTGAGCTGTGATCAACAATATGCAATTAGCCGATAACTGCATAGGTGCATGATTTTTAAAGAAATGTCGTGTTTATCCCCTCTCAACGCTGGGACATCGTGGTATCAATGTTTTGTCGTTGGGCAAGGCACTTTACCCTCGAGTGGTTCACTTCACTCAGGTGTAAATGAGTACCTGGTGGGACAGAGATGGCAATTGTTGTACAAGAGACTAGCACCACATGGCTGTGGTGCTGCATGCTGCCCGGGAAGTTGGGATGGTACATGAACGAACAGTTCCAATTACCAGCAGGAATAATATGATGTTAGGTGCCATGGGCAGCCCCAGGCTGGATGTGTGCGCCATATAAATACTCACATTTTTTTATTGATTGCATAGAGCAGGAACAATCAAAACGACGTGCAACTACTGATACCAGGTATGCCCTATATCCATGATATTGTTGTCTGGAACAAACTATATGTAGGCCCCCCTATTATAGAGAATAATGATACGATGTCTCACCTAGCAGGCCGTGGTCTCTCGCTCGCGCTGGACAGGTCTGTTATTGGTGCTGGTCGTATATCATCTGCCACAGCAATCACCACGCCAGGAAATCAGGGAGTGGAGGTCAAGGCGCATGCGCCATGACCTGGGTCAGAAGGCGATTCCGACTTCTACTGTCAGAATGCACCATTTCTTAATATGAACTTCCCAACACTCTTCCCCATCTTACTTGGAAATAGTCCAGTGGATTTTGACTAAAGCGTGTTTCGCGGTATGGACGATGTTTTATGATTGATTCTGATACTATGGGGTGTCCCGAGCAGAAATCAGCCGGGTGCCACTTTGGCACCCTTGGGCGGAATTTTTTAAGGGTAAAAACAAAATGGCCGCCACATATTTCAAGGTCAAATATGTTTTTTTCAACAAATGAAGCCAGGAACAAGTGTAATACCTCATTTTCATGTGATTTTGACTGGGCAATCCATTTCTTGTATTATTTTTATGATATAAGGTCATCTTCAAGGTCAAAACCTCAATTTCAAGGTCAAATCAGCAAAAATACCCTTTTTAACAAATAAAGCTAGGAACATGTGTAATACCTCTTTTTCATTGGATTTTGTACGAAAAATCCATTTATGGTATTAGTTTGGTGATCCAAGGTTATTTTCAAGGCCGAAAGGGCATTGCCAAGGTCAAAAACAAAATGGCCGCCAGATATCTCAAGGTCAACTATGATTGTTCAATAAATGAAGCCAGGAACAAGTGTAATACCTCATTTTCGTGTGATTTTGACCGGGCAATCCATTTCTTGTATTATTTTCATGACTCAAGGTCATTTTCAAGGTCCAAAAGTCTATGTCTAGGTCAAATAAGCAAAATTACCATTTTTAACAAATCAAGCTGGGAACATGTGTAATACCTCTTTTTCATATGATTTTGTCTGAAAAATCCATTTATGATATTATTTTGTTGATCCAAGGTCATTTTCAAGGTCGAAAGGTCATTTTCAAGGTCAAAATGTAAAAATATGATCTTTTAGAAACAAAATAGGAAGAAGTGTAATACGTCTTTTTGACGTGATTTTTGACTGAATAATCTAGTCTTGATACTATTTTGATGATAAAAGGTCATCTTTAAGGTCAAAATGTTAATTTCACGGTCAAGTAAAGGAGAATATGATTTTCAACAAATACAGCTAGAACACGTGTAAAAAACTTTTTTTTCGTGAGATTTTGAGCGAAAAAATGGCTTTTTCCTATTACTTTGGTGATTTAAAGCCATTCTCAAGGACAAATATATGTTTTAGCGTATAAGGTAGAAATTGGAGTACTTATACTACCTTGTGTTGGGTTTTATTTTGACTGGATAATCTAATTCTGTTGGGTTTAAATAATCAAACATGCTCAAGGTGAAGACATCGGCTCGAAGGCATTGAATGGCAATTAACAGAGATGTGTGAGAGATGGAAAAGTTCTAACGGTCGATTAGGAGGTATTAAAGGACAATGAGAAGGCGATAAAGGACAATAAAAAGGCATTGAAGGGCTATGAGGAGGCATATTAAAAGAAATGAGAAGGCGGTAATGGGCCACAAGAGGCGTTACAGAGCAACCGATGGCCTTATAAGGTGAGAGAGAGGCATTATGGGGCTATGGAGAGGCGCTAAAGGGAGACAATAATGCGTCTTCGTAGCTTTTAGATTAATGCCTCTTCTTTGCAATTGAAGGCATTTCTTTCGCCCTTTAACGCCTCTTCTTTGCCCTGAACGTCCTTTTAGTTTAACGCCTCTTTATTGCAATTGAAGGCCTTTCTGTCGCCCTTTAATGCCTCTTCTTCACACTGAACGCTTCTCCATTGCTCTTTACATTTCAACGCTTTATCATCAATCTTTAACGCCTCCCTATGGTCCTTCGACGCCTCCCCATCGCCATTTATCATCTCTCATCGCCCTTCGATGCTTTTGGGTCTACCTTTATATTTTTTCTTCGTCCTTTAATGCCTTTCCGTCACCCTTTAACGCTTCTTCGGTGAAATTTAACGCCTCCTCATCGCCCTTTACTGGCTTCCCATCGCCATTTAATTTCCTTTCCATCACCATTTACCGCCTCTCCACCGCCCTTTAACCCTTTAGCATCACTATTTAACGCATCTGCAGCACCTTTTTAATGCCTCTCCATCAACCTTTTAGTGCATCTCCATCAACCTTTAACACTTTTTCTTGGCCCTTTACCGCCTTTGCGTCACTCCTTGACGTCTCTCCGTCATAATTTAGTTTTTCTCAGTTGCCTTTTAGCGATTCCCCGTCACTTTTAACGCTTTCTCACACCCTAAAACACATATCCATCACTTTTTAGCACCACCGCATCACCTGTCATTTAATGCTTCCTCGTCACCTTCTAACGCCATTCAATAGCCCTTTCATGCCACCCACCAACACATCCCGTCACCCTTAGCTCCTCTTCGTTGTCCTTCAACGCCTCCTCATTGCCCATTAACGCCTTCCCATCGCCATTTAACGCACTGCAGCGCCTGTTAGCATCTCTCCATCACCCTTTAATGCATCTCCATCAACCTTTATTACTTTTCCGTTGCCCTTTGACGTCTCAGTCACCATTTAACGCTTATCTGTTGCCCTTTAGCAATGTTCTGTTGTTTTTAACACTTACCACTCACCCTCACACGCTTATCCAGCACACTTCAACTCCTCCCCATTGCCCTTCAGCGCTTTTCCATAGTCGTTTAACGTTTTATGCTCGCCCTTTAACGACTTCTCATCACCCTTTACCGCTTTCCCAGCGCCATTTAACACTTTCCCATCACCATTTAATGCCTCACCATCGCCCTTTAACACATTCGCATCGCCATTTAACGCATCTGCAGCGCCTATTAGCGCCTTTCCATCGAACTTTAATGCATCCACATCACTTTTAACACTTTTTCGGCCTTTAACACCTTTCCATCGCTCTTTGACGTCTCTCCGTCACCATTTGACACTTCTCCATTGCCCTTTAACATTTCTCTGTTTTTTTAATGCCTTCTCATTGCACTTAGACACCTATCCATCAACCATTAGCACTGCCCCATCACCCGTTAACGTACTTCCTTGTCACCATTCCATAGCCCTTTCATGCCACCCCGCCACCTTTTAATGCATCTTGTCGCCTTTTAGCGCCCCATTTTTGCCCCATAACGCCTGCTCGTTGCCATTCACCGCCTCCTCATTGCCCTTCAATGCCTCCTCATTACCCTTTAATGACTACTCATTTTCTTTTAACCCTTCTTACTCGCTCTTTAACGCCTCTGGGGCGCCTCTTAGCGACTCGTCGACATCCTTTAATGCCTCCCCATTGTCTTTTACCGCCTCTGTGAGACCTTTTACCGCCTCTCCATTGATCTTTTATGCTTTTTCGTGGCTATTTTACGCCTCTCCGTGACCCTTTGATGCCTTCTAGTTGTCTGATCATTTCACTCTGATGATATTTATTTATTAAAACCCTACTAGAATTAAATTATCCAGTTAAAGATACACCAAGACAATTTATTATGTGTGCTCCAATATGTTGAATACTACGTTAAAATAATATTTGACCTTGATATTTACATTTGGCCTACAGGATCACCTCAAAAAAACAAAAACATACCAGAAAGATATTGTCCTAGCTTTATTTGTTGAAAATCATATTTTCGCTCACCTGACCTTGAAATTGACACACTGACCTTGAAAATGACCTTTAATCATAAAAATAGTAGCAGAAATGGATTATTTGTCAAAATTACACCAAAAAGACGTACAACACTTTTTGCTATTTATGTTTGTTAATTGATATTTGATGACCTTGAATAGAAATTGACCTTAATCACTCAAATAATACTATAATTGGATTTGCCAGTTAAAATCCCATAAAAAGAGGTATTACACACATTCCTAGCTTTATTTGTTAAAAATGTAATTTTTTCTTACTTAACCTTGAAATTGACCCCTTTGACCTTGAAGATGACCTTGAATAATCAAGATATCAGATATGGAATGCCCAATCAAAATTGCATGAGGTATTACACATGTTCCTAGCTGTATTTGTTAAAAACGGTAGTTTTGCTTAATTGACCTTGATATTTGACCTTTTGACCTTGAAGATGACCTTGAATCATGCAAATAATACAAGAAATGAATTGCCCGGTCAAAATCACATGAAAATGAGGTATTACATTTGTTCCTAGCTTCATTTGTTGAAAAATCATATTTGACCTTGAAATATCTGGCAACCATTTTGTTTTTGACTTTGGAAAGGACTTTCGACCTTGAAGCTAACCTTGGATCAACAGAATAATACCATACATTTATTTCTAGATAAAATCCCATGTAAAAGAGGTATTACACATGTTCCTATCTTTATTTGTTTAAAATGGTATTTTTGCTTCTTTGCCCTTGAAATTGTCTTTTTGACCTTGAAGATGGCCTTGAGTCACCAAAATAATACAAGAAATGGATTGCCAAGTCAAAATCACATGAAAATGAGGTATTACACTTGTTCCTGGCTTCATTTGTTAAAAAATCATATTTGACCTTGAAATATTTGGCGGCCATTTTGTTTTTGCCTCTAAAAAATTCCGCCCAAGGGTGCCAAAGTGGCACCCGGCTGATTCCTGCTCAGGATATCCCTTGGAACCAGAATCAATCATAAAACATCGTCCATACCGCGAAACACGCTTGAGTAAAAAAATGCCATTTGACAACTGGACTAAAAAGGGTGCTATCCCACACTTAATCTAGGTGTCCTTTAGCATGCACCTAACTCGGGTGGTTACATTAAATGGTGCACAGATAAAAACAATAAGTGCAATGGTGGTACTCGAGTCGTTTCATAAACCAATCCAGTTAGTGTGAACATTATTTATATTGTTATAACATATAATAGGCCTACTTGCCCAATATAAACACCAAACCCGAACAAAACAATCAACTGTATGTGTGTCAGCGATGAAGTGGTGCAACATCAGTTTGGCTTAGGCGGAGCTAGTGTATGCTGTCAATCCAGTCAACTTTACACAGGGTCAGCTACGAAGCCGTGCAACCAGAGCAACATTAGTTTAAACTTAACAAGTTTGGCGTAGGCAGAGTTAGGTCCTAAACCGTGCAACATTAGTCAACTGTAGGCCTACACATAAAATCAGTCATGCGGCAGGGCATCATTAATTAGTCTGTGAATTTTAACAAGCCTGCCACAGTCTGAGCTAGTGCATGTTGTCAATCCAGTCAACTGTACACATAAAATCAGCCATGCGGCAGGGCATCATTAATTAGTCAGTGAATTTTAACAAGCCTGCCACAGTCTGAGCTAGTGCATGTTGTCAATCCAGTCAACTGTAGGCCTACACATAAAATCAGCCATGCGGCAGGGCATCATTAATTAGTCAGTGAATTTTAACAAGCCTGCCACAGTCTGAGCTAGTGCATGTTGTCAATCCAGTCAACTGTACACATAAAATCAGCCATGCGGCAGGGCATCATTAATTAGTCAGTGAATTTTAACCAGGTAATAGTAGGGTCCAGAACCATGATTCCGTGACCAACCTTCTGCAAGTAACGTTTGACGGTTGTTTTGGGTGGCTTGAGGTATTTGTAAAAAAATAAGCTCCTACGCCTCTTTTAAAAAAGCGGGCGGAATTTTCCAGAGCGTAAAATCCAAAATGGCCGCCATTGGTCACGGTGAAAGGCAAGAATTCACTTATTTCATCCACTGGTCTCCCAGTGGAACACATTTTTAAATGCATTTATGTAGGAAATAGATTTATTGAGGTCATAGTAGTATTATTTACCATATAAGCATGAAAATGTAAGATTTATACCCCCAAAATAGGAAAACGCGTCACCGAGGGCTGCAATCCGTTATAAAAAGCTAACTTTTGATCTGGCTGACCTAAAATTTCATGTAACACCTCTTTTTATATATTTTTGGGGCGGGGAATCTATTTGTGGGGTTATTTTTTAAATTGTGTGCTTCCTTCATGTAAAAATCCAAGATGGCTGCCGTTCAGCATGAGGTAAAGCTCAAAATGATCAATTCACAGTGAATTAATTAAAAATGTTATGTGCTCTGCTATTTGAGGTTACAAAAAACAATACAAGTAAGTTGTAAAACATATATTTCAACGAAAACATCATGTGATATTCAGCAAAATAACGTAAAAAAAACAATAATTAACTCGAAATGATAAACATTATTAATAAAACCTTATGAAACTATTTAAAACTAAAATCACAATCTAAGATATCTTGTGAAAATTCATCAAAGACTAGTAGTCATAGCCAAAAATACTATTATCACGATATTTAAAGGTATAGTCAACTGTTAAAATACGCAGGACATGGGTCCCCCCAGAATGCTATAGTGCCTGTGGGTACCATACGCCACATTAAGAGAAAATTCCCAAATCATAGCATGTTCATATACTATATATACATTTATGAGTTAATAATTCCACAAATGCTTTTACCTGGGCGTTGTGTTTGAAAGCCAACTGACTGTATTACTGTCGGGATCTCGAAACAGCTGACCCCCACGCATGTATTGACATGGGGGCTTTTCCAGCTAGCAGTGTACACTCACCCAATATTGGTTTAATGTTGGGCCAGCGTCACAAACGTTGATCTAACATTTATATATTTTTGGGGTGGCAAATCGATTTGTGGGGTTATTTTTAAAATTGCGTGCTTCCTTCATGTAAAAATCTAAGATGGCCTGCTCATAATATGAGCTGATAATGACTAGAGTTATTATATAATTAAAAAAGTAAAGAAAAATGTCATAGGAATCACTCTCACATTGAAAAAAAACAGTAAGTTGAATTATTTTAAACATGTGTACAATTTAGTTTTTTATAGGAAACGTTACATGAATCGGTGTCTCGTGCAATAGCATCAAGAACGTCACAAGAATGATCTTTGTAGCAACAACAATTGTCATCAGTCAGAATCTGATTCAAATAATTATGACTCACACTCTGAATCAGAGCAGTCACCCATTTGTTCTTTGCTTGGGTGTGGTGGAAGTACTGCCGGAGATCTAACTTGGTATAGCGTACTGGTCTGCAATGACCATTCATCATTTCCCATCCATGGCCAATGGGAGAAGGATGGTTTCTAAGTTCTGCATGACGCTGAACATAGGCTAAATAATTAGCACACAACTTTTGTAAATTTAGGCTGTCATTATCAGGTGGGAGGTGCATTAGAGATAACTGTCACATTCAGAGACACAGACCAGTGTGCCAGGTGGAAGCTGCTCGTAAACCGGAATAGTAATAAGGTGGTGGACGTTTATAACCAAATTTATCTTTTATGCTTTTTTAAATAGGAAGTTCTACATCGTGGCACCCTGATGTTATTAGCGCTTCATGTAGCATATCTAGTCGAGCCAGCTGTTGGTTGACAAATTTGGGACAAATACACCGGGATAACCCATGAACGATCTTAAACATTAATTTATGCCACTTCCTTCGTTTAAAAAGGCGGTTCCCAGCCAAGTTATAATAAGAGTTTTTCGAAGCTGGTTTGCATGCTCTCAAATGGAATGTGCAAAAGAAGAATTATCTAATGCACCTCCCACCGGATAATGTCAGCCTAAATTTACATATTATGCATGTTAATTATGTAGCCTATATTCAGCGCCATCCAGAGCTCAGAAACCATCCTTCTCCGATTCGCCATGGATGGGAAATGATTAATGGTCATTGCAGACCAATATGCTCTACCAACGTAGATCTCCCGGCAGTACTTCCACCACACCCAAGCAAAGAACAAATGATTTAGAGTGTGAGTCAGACTGAGAATTTGAATCAGACTCAGACTAAAGACAAAAATTGTTGCTACAAAGATCATTCTTGTGACGTACTTGATGCTATTGAATGAGACACTGATTCGTGGAACGTTTTCTATTAAAACTAAACTGTACACATGTTTAAAATCATTCAACTTACTGGGGTTTTTTCAATGTGAGAGTAGAATATTATGGTGTTGGCTAAATTTGCATGTAGCATGTTAGGAACATTCCTATGACATGTTCTGAATTCGCATGCGTAGGTCACGTGTGAGCCTTCAGTATACAGTACAGGTTGAATGATTGCATTCAGCTGAGTAATTCAACCTCATTACAATACTATGGATACTACTCCAACAAGACACTCACCCAACACTGTTTTAATGTTAGACCAACGTCTGCGACGCTGGCCCAACATTAAACCAGCATTGGGTGAGTGTACACTGTTTGCTGGGAAAGCCCTCATGTCAACACATGCGTGGGGGTCAGCTGTTTCGAGATCCCCGCAATAATACAGTCAGTTAGCTTTCAAACAAAACACCCAGATAAAAGCATTGGTGGAATTATTAACTCATAGATGTCACTCAAGTATATGGACTTCCCGTGATTTGGGAACTTGTGTATGCATATAGTATTATTATGGTATACCCACGGGCACTATTGCATTATGGGGGACCCGCGCATGTCCTGCGTATTTTAAAAGTTGACTATACCTTTAAATATCTCGATAATAGTATTTTTGGCTGTGCCTACTAGTCTTTTATGAATTTTCACAAGATATCTTAAATTGTGATTTTAGTTTTAAATAGTTTCATAAGGTTTTATTAATAACGTTTATCATTTCGAGTCAATTATTGTTTTTTTACGTTATTTTGCTGAATATCAGATGATGTTTTCGTTAAAATATTAGTTTTACAACTTACTTGTATTGTTTTTTGTAACCTCAAATAGCAGAGCACATAGCATTTTTAATTGATTCACTGTGAATTGATCATTTTGGGCTTTACCTTATGCTGAACGGCGGCCATCTTGGATTTTCACATGAAGGAAGTACACAATTTCAAAAATAACTCCACAAATCGATTTCCCACCCCAAAAATATATAAAAAAGAGGTGTCACATGAAATTTTAGGTCAGCCAGATCAAAAGTTAGCTGTTTATAACGGATTGCACCCCTCGGTGACGTGTTTGCCTATTTTAAGGGTATAAATCTTACATTTTCACACTTATATGGGAGATAATACTACTATGACCTCAATAAATCCATTTCCTACATAAATGCATTCAAAAATGTGTTCCACTGGGAGAACAGTGGATGAAATAAGTGAATTCTAGCTTTTCACCGTGACTGATGGCGGCCATTTTAGATTTTACGCTCTGGAAAATTCCGCCCGCCTTTTTAAAAGAGGTGTAGGAGCTTCACACTCGGCAGGGGAATAACCCCCAATGTAATCAATTCCTACTTCTCCGAGTGCTACCACCCGTCCCCACGAAACCAAATTATTCTCTAAATTTACCAGATCATCCTTCTGAATAGAGGTACAACATCGGGAATGTATACAACAGTAAAATACTCTTTGCTTTCCTCATTGGTGATTTTCCTCAAATCCACATTGCTCGACCAAGAGCGGGGAAAGCAATAGTTTGCAATTGCAAACTCCAACACATATTTATTAATATTACTTGAGTACTGACGACAGGATAGCATGATCCTATCCAGAGATTTGATAGAGGACCGTTGAGTTAATTTGTCTAGATGAAAATGAGAATCTATAAAATTAGCTGCAGGAAAGGTAATATTAAGCTCGTAATTGTGTTTGGTAACCTTCTGTAACTGGTCTATGCATCCCGCATGCTTCCCCAGAGTAAAGAGTGTCTTCCAGTGAAGAAGTGCGGAGAAAGACTTAGTGCATTTACCATTACTCACCACCACCCTATCAAATTCACTTAAATAATTTGAGGGCGAATTTTGAAAAAGCTTGTTTTGAGCAGCGTACTCCATCAGTTCTGTGACTGTGGGGAAACCTAGAGCTTCCCACAAACTCTAAAATAGGCCACTCATCAGCTGTACCCATTCCAGCAGATCTCAATCAGTGAATGATGGGTCAACATGTGACGATGAGCAATGCTGCGCCATCCTGGCACGTTTGTCCTCCTGGAACCCACATCTCCAGCAGTAAGCAGTGGGAATGATATATGGGACAAATGACAACCAAGGGTGTGGCGTCGCAGACATGAGAATTTTCTGTGGCATACGTTACAGTGGCGCAGTTTGCGCTTTTGTCTCATACTTGTCTCACAGTCATCATAGTCTGGTACAAACTGGTGCTCGTCTTCTGTGTTCATCATGACTGTGGGACAAGAGTCAGCGCATAAGTTATAAGTCTACAATAAAAAACGGCGGTGGCGGCCAGTTCGGACTTCAGGAGCGGCAATTTCCTGCTTTCCCACAGCCTCTCCCTGAGCATCACCCACAGTAACCGTTTGTTCAACAGTTTGTTCCCCCCTTCGCGGGAGATGAAACCATCAACAACGGCTCGCGCAATAGTCTCCGCATTTTGCACAGGTAAGGGATAGCATTCAATCCATTTGGTGAATTGATCCACCAGGACTAGCACATACTGGTTGCCACGGAGGCTAGGAACAAACGGACCCAAAATGTCTACGTGTACTCTCTCCATAGGAGCGCCAGCGTGATATGCTCCTAGGCCAGCTCTGGCTATCCGATTTGTTTTTTTTGTTTTTCGCGCACACGGTACACTGACAGGTGTATAACTCGCACTTTAGACGCATTCGATACCATATGTAATGCCACTTAATTTTGTCATGAGTCTTCTCGAAGCTGAAATGCCCTGCAGTTTTATTGTCATGATGGTGTTTTAAGATCTGTGGCACTAATGAGCCAGGAACGAGGAGAAGCAACCTTGACTTGGCATTGCCTTCCTCCCAGCGATAATAGAGAACATCGGAGACCCGTTGGAGTTGATCACGCAATAACCAGAAATGTTTAATGGCTGGACCAGACAAGAATAATTCATATTCACTTGGTTCAGTTGCCGCATCTAACCATCCTAACAATTTCCCTGTAACATAATCCTGTGATTGTAAGTGAACTAGTTCTGTGATGGAAAAGCTTGGTAACCAGTTGGCAAGCTCCGGTCAGGACCCTGCGGGAGTCCTTGACGTCTCATCATCCCCATTATTCTGATGAGTTTCCGGTGGTTCATCTGAATTGGAAGTACCTGACGGACTGAGAGTGGTACCACATCATCGACGTCTAATTCGAACCGTTCCCAGTGTTCCTGTGCCCTGCTACAAAAGGCGCAACCATGACATGGTAGGTCTTCCAAGTTTTTACCAGCAGAATAGCAGGAGAAATAGGGAAGTCCATCGGGTTGACGTGACAAGCTGTCTGCATTGCTATGGCTTACCCCAGCCCGATGAAGCACCACCATATCGAACTGGCTTAGCTCTTCCAGCCAGCGTGCTAACTGTCCTTGAATATTACGGAATCGCGAAAGCCAAGTCAAACTATTATGGTCGGTGCGGACATAGAATTTTCTCCCTAGTAAATAATGCCTATATTGCCTAGTGAATCTGACAAGGGCTAATAGCTCTGTCCTTGTCGTACAATAATTACGTTGCGCGGGAGTAAGCACAAAATCTCAAATCAGACCACTCAAAAATTGGGACAGCTTTTCCCTTACTGCCAGTGAGCTGGTACAGGGGTGCATCTTTCTTAGCATAGTCCTTTAAATGCTCCCTATGATAGTTCATGAAACCGAGAAAGATCTCCACTTCATTCACATTTTTAGGAATAGGCCAATCTGAAACTCTTTCTATGTTTTCGGGATTAACAGAAATGCCTTTTCGACTCACAATTTTGCCCAAAAATTTTACTTCTTCACGAAATAGGAAACACTTCCTTGGTTTCAATTTTAAATTTTCAAATTTGTCAAATGAACCTTAAAAATTCATTCCCAAAACGATCACATCATCGAGATAGGCCAAAACATCACCCCAGAGTAAACCATGCAGTACAGACTGCATGGCTCTTGAAAATGTGGCGGGTGCGTTACAAAACCCAAATCCCATGCGAATGTGTTCAAAGAGACCGTGGCGGGTAATGAAAGCGGTTTTATGACGATCTTCCTCAGCAACCTCCAATTGCCAGTAGCCGGATGCGAGATTTAAAGTGCTTATATACGTGGCCTTTGCCAATGTATCCAAGCATTCTTCGATCCTAGGGATAGGGAAAGCATCCTTGACAGTGACATTATTTAGGGTGCGGTAGTCAATACACCACCGCACCCCACCATCTTTCTTACACACCAACACTGGGGGTGCAGCCCAGTCTGACATCGACGGCCGAATGATTTTGGACTCCAGCATGCTGTCAAGATGCTTTTAAAGTGTCTCTACAGACACTTTACGCAATTGAGGGGTCACGTTGGTATAATCACTGTGTTCCTGCTCAGATAGGTGTTCAATTTCGACTGCACAGCCCAAGTCGTGCCTTTGCTTGAAAGTAACATAACGTGGGCTGTGATTTATCAGTTCTACTGAAAAGGAATTTTTGTCATCACTGGGGGAAATTATCACTGGTGGCATTTCAACCCCTTCACCATTACAGCCTTCAAAAAGGAAATCATTGTTATGACAGTTTGACAGACTGACCTGAACCAGCCTGCCCGAACATGGGGGAATTATAATTGTTTTATTTAAACGCACACGGCTTACCTGATAGGATTCACCGTCAGGTGTGATGCGAGATGTGGCACAGACAATTTGATTACCAAGGACTACCTGATTTTTGACTAAATCTATTACAGCATGTGTGTGTTCAGCAGATCCAAGCCCAAAATAAAATCATCGGATATTTCTGCGACGACAATATCCCAATGAAAAATTTGTTTTACAATTTTTAATGGGATCTTCCCTGCCCTCCATGCTGAAATGGCACTGCCCCTACCTGCCCCACAAAGATGGGTTGGAACGCCAGTAGTGAAATTTTTCGGTGAGTCAGCAAGGCTTTTTTTAATCACAGTTACTTGCGCGGCTGTGTCCACTATACCCAACAAGGCAGTTCCCTTAATACTAAGAGGAATGGTTAATGTAACCCCTTTAGTCGGCACTAGTTGCCAAAAGTATCGGGTCAGGTGTTAAGCAAGTGTGAGCAATCAAGCTGCTGAGGTTCTGGAGAAGTTACAAGATGGTGACATGAAAGAAATTATACAGTCAGATCCATTGATTTTGGGATACTTGGCTTTGCAAGTTGAATCATTGGGACCTAAGCAAGACAGAAAAGAAAATGACCTTTATAGAGTTAATCAAAAAGCTAGATCGTTGGCCAGATTAGTAAATGAAGCAAGAAATATAAGATACACTACAGTAAAATTATCTGATTTGAATAAACCGGAAAATTTTGATACCGTACTGGACTCTACTAAAAAGCTATCTCTGGATAAAGAAACTCCGTCACCTAGTCTGGCTAAGAAAATTGGAAACATTCTAGGTCATATCATTGTCATCAAGATTGGTTGGGGTTTAAGATTACAAGACGAAAATATGCAAAAGGATGCGTCTGATTTCCAAAAACTTTTCAAAGCAGAATGGAATCGCCGTATTAACTCTGTGGCAACAAAGAAACAAATTGCTGAAAAGAGAAAGAAGGTTGTGCAGATCCCACACACTGAAGATTTTTAGTGTGTATATAATGGATAATATGAACAATAAGATAAGAAATCTTCAAGAGGCCCCATCAGAGTTAGCAAAACTCACCCTGACAAGGCTTATACTCTTCAATAAGCGGAGAAGAGCCGAAGTTAAAGATGTCAAGGTTGATACATATTTACAAAGATCCAAGTGGCATAAAGATACTAATCAAGAAATGCTCCTCTCTTTATCAGAAACAGACAAATTTTTAGTGCTCGAATGGACATGGTGGTTTGTGCAGGAAAAAGTTTGAAAAACAATGACGTCTATGTGCTATTGCCCCCTGATTGCAAAAAAGCTGTTGATGTATTGATAAAGTACAGAAATGAAGTTGGAGTCCCAATGGAGAATCCCTATCTATTTGCTCGTATGCAAGCAAACACACCTCTGTCTGCAAACACGGAATTACTGGAATTTGCCACAAATTGCCCAGGTCTGCAGTATCCAGAAAGGATAACATCCACATGCTTGAGGAGGTACATTGCTACTGTCAGTCAGGTATGCTTCAAAATTGTATTTTCTGTTGAAGTGATCCTACAGAATAGTATGTTTATCATTCAGATTTTTCAAAATAATTGTCTGGCCTTTTTTTTCTCCAGGTCCTTGATATGACAGACCACGAGCTTGGCCTTCTTGCTAGACACATGGGGCATGACATCAAAACACATAGTGAATATTACAGGTTATCACACTCGACACTGGAACTTTCAAAGGTAATTTTGTAATTAATATTGATGAGAAATATTTTGTGTATACATTTACTTATGTATACAGCATTTAGTACCGGTAATTCATCGGGGAAATTGTGCAGCACTGTCCATGGTTTGCTAGAACGGCCTTTATTGTTTCCTTTCCACATACACTAAAATCTATGCAACATACTGACAATATTAACCTTAAAGAGTTAAATTAAATAATTTCAATTTTTATCAACTTGAAGTTGTCTCGTTAACGCGACCCACAACTTCAGGTGGGTGAAAATCAAATAGATTTGTCAAATTTGAGTCTAAACATCTGTCAATTTTGCAGTTTGAAGGCAGTTTTCACAACCAAAAAACGGTATTTGAAAAAAAACAGCTATATCTGTGGATTAAGAGTAAAAATAATACAATTACTTAGTGTTGTTGCTTTATTATGTAGGTTGCTAAGCTGCTTTGTGTAGTGGAACAGAGAGAAGTTAATTCCTGGAAAAACAAACTACTCAGTGAAATATTAATAACAGGTAGGTAAAAATGCATATTGAATCCTTATTTTGTAATACAATGTACAAACGGTCCTAAGGGTTACTAATCTTCTTTTTTTAAACTAAATAGTTCTTTCATTGCTGTGATGTTGTATATTATTTACCGAATATGAATGCTGTTAAAGGGACTGGCCCACGCTAAAATCATCAAAAAATCGGTGATTTTATTTCGGGTTCTTAATATGACCATATGATGTAAACATGTACATAGACTAGAACTGCAAATTTTTATAATTTTTGTGCTGCTCATTCGCCAGTTAGGCTAGATATAGAGACGAAATTCCTGATTTGTAATTATTGACAACCATGTCAAAAATAGGAAATGCGGGAATTTCGTCTCTATATCTAGTCTAACTGATGAATGCGCAGCACAAAAATTATAAAAATTTGCAGTTCTAGTCTATGTACATGTTTACATCATATGGTCATATTAAGAACCCGAAATAAATTCACCGATTTTTTTATGATTTTAGCCTGGGCCAGTCCCTTTAATATGTGTAGAAAAGACTGACATCTTGAACTTCGCAATTTCAGACTTATCTGACATAGATGAATACCAGAGTGACGACGAAGAGGTTTCCATTAATGCTGAGGAAAAAACGAACAGGAAAAGACCGGTTGAAGACTCAAACAACACAGCTACCATTGATGATGGCAATTATTTAACTACAGGGCTGGTGTACTAGTTACCAAAGTGTATGTGGTCAACATGTAGGCTGTAGCTGTTTAGCAAATCGGTGGAAATTTTTTTTAATTTCAAACAAAAATATCCAGCCTTCTACCCCCCCCCCCCCAAATATCTAATGGTCGCCCCCTCAATAGTTCTTTTCACAGTTGGTGTCTAACTAGCGAATGTGCATCTGCAATAATTTCAAACAAGGTATCTTAAAGGTAGATAATCACGAGTCCGAGAAAATATCGGTGGTTTCATTTTAGCCCTTGCTATATACCATGTTGTAAATAAATTTAGCTGTATTTTTTGAAAAATTTTGTAAAAAAACTTCATCATTTGGAATTTACACAATATAAATATGAAATATGGCAATCTTTAAATGACGAAAGATGTCCGTTTTTCCAGCTGACTGAATTGGATGGGCGATAATTAGGTTAATTTGCTTCTGTAATGGATTTTTGGACTGTTGACATTTCATGTAATGTTACTTGGTGGAATAATAATTAGCTCCCGCCGTCACCGTAGGTGAGACGGAGGGAGCTACGGATTCCGCCTCCGTTTTTTTGCCTCTTCTTTTGCCTATAACTTTGTAAGAAAATAAGCTAGGATAACAATGTTTGGTATGTGGGTTACTTCCAGGTGGATAATGGACAGGTTAAAATATTTTTAATCTGAATTCAATACGCAAGGTCGCAGAGGAGAAAATGATGATGTTACGGCATTGGGCCGTTGGGCCGTCCGTAAACAATTCGTTTCCGGAGCATATCTCTGAAAGTACTTGTCCGATTGTCGTCAAATTTTACACACAACACCCCTAGGGGGTCTAGTTGTGCCTTTTAGGGGTATTTGAGCTTTGACCTACTTCTGGTTCAGAACTATGACCTATTTAGACGTTTTGACGCGCACTTCGTTTCCGGAGCAGATCTCGAAAAGTACTGGGCCGATGACAGTCATATTGCACATACATGTTCTCTAAGGTCCCTAGTTGTGCCTTTTCAGGTTTTTGGACCTTGACCTTGAAGTTGACCCAGCACTTTGACCTAATTTATAACATCGGTAAATCCGACTGAAAGATTTTGCGGAATATCATGAAAACCGCTCAAGATAGCTACACCATTACTATAAAACAAATTGTGAGGTTTCAGGAGAGGATGCATCTTGAAAAATTTCAAGTTGATAAAATAAAAAATGGCCGCCTATCGGCCATTATTCACCTCGACAGGCCTGATATTGCGGAATATCATGAAAACCGCTCAAGATAGCTGCACCATTAATATCAAATAAAATTGTAAGGTTTCGGGAGAGGATGCATCCTGAAAAATTTCAAGTTGATAAAATTCAAAATGGCCGCCTATTGGCCATTATTCACCTCGACAAGCCTGATATTGTGGAATATCATGAAAACCGCTCAAGATATCTACACCATTACTATAAAACAAATTGTAAGGTTTCAGGAGAGGATGCATTTTGAAAAATTCAACTCGTCCAAGGTCAAAAATGGCCGCCAATCGGCCATTATTCACTTTCACATGGCCGTTATTTGGTAAACCGTGCTAGATTGCTAGACCATTACTATAAAACAAAATGTGTGATTTCAGGAGAGGATGCATCATGATAAAATTCGACTCGATAAAATTCAAAATGGCCGCTTATCGGCCATCATTCACTTTCACATGGCCGATATTTGGTAAACCGTGCTAGATGGCTAGACCATTACTATAAAACAAAATGTGTGATTTCAGGAGAGGATGCATCTTGAAAAATTCGACTAGATAAAATTCAAAATGGCCGCTTATCGGCCATTATTCACTTTCACATGGCCGATATTTGGTCAACCGTGCTAGATGGCCAGACCATTACTATAAAACGAAATGTGAGATTTCAGATGAGGATGAATCTTGAAAAAATTTGACTTGATCAAATTCAAAATGGCCGCCTTTTCGGCCATTATTCATTTTCACATGGCTGATATTTGGTAAACCGTGCTAGATGGCTAGACCATTATCTGATTACTATAAAACAAAGTGTGAGTTTTCGGGGAGGATGCACCCTGAAAATTTTTAACTTACGAATTCAAAATGGCCGACCATCAGCATTATTTACCTCGATAGGCCTGATATCAGGTAAACCGTGCTAGATAGCTAGACCATTACTATAAAACAAAATGTGACGTTTCGGGAGAGGATGCCTTTTAAAAACTTTCGACTCAATCGAATTCAAAATGGCCGCCTATCGGCCACTATTTACTTTCACATTGCTGATATTTGGTAAACCGTGTTAGATAGCTGGACAATTACTATAAAACAAATGTGAGATTACAAGAGAGGATGCATCTTGAAAAAAAATTGACTAGATCAAATTCAAAATGGCCGCCTATCGGCCATTATTCACTTTCACATAGCCGTTATTTGGTAACTGTACTAGATGGCTAGACTATTACTATAAAACAAAATGTGAAATTTCAGGAAAGGATGCATCTTGAAAATTTTTGACTTGATCAAATTCAAAATGGCCTCCTAGCGGCTATTATTTACTTTCACATGGGCGATATCTGGTAAACCGTGCTAGATGGCTAGACCATTACTATAGAATGAAATGGGTGATTTCAGCTGAGGATGCATCTTGGAAAATTTCGACTTGATCAAATTCAAAATGGCCGCTTTTAGGCCATTATTCACTTTCACATGGCCGATATTTGGTAAACCGTGCTAGATAGCTAGACGATTACTATAGAATGAAATGTGAAATTTTAGCTGGGGATGCATCTTGAAAAATTCTGACTCGATCAAATTCAAAATGGCCCCCTATCGGCCATTATTTACTTTCACATGCCCAATATTTTGCACACTGTGTTAGATGTTAGTCCAAAAATTTGAGGTTTTGGGGGAGGATGCACCCTAAGTTTTTAACTAGTTTATATCGAATTCAAAATGACTGTAAATCAGCTATTAGTTACCTCGATTGGCCTGATATTGGGTAAACCGTGCCAGATAGGTAGACCATTACTGGTGATACTGATTAGGATCATTAATTTCAATGGAGGTTTGCAATCTCTGACAGTCTAGTTATTATCTTACTCTTAGACTGGGCTTCTTAGACCTAGTTATATTGCCTAGTACTACATTATTAACCCTACACAAAATTGCTTAAATCAAATTCTAATTCGGAGCGGGAGCTTACGTAGTCTTGTTATTATAGGTATTTGTTCCCATGGCAACCAAGTGCCTTGCACTGTTAACACGCAAGCTTATTAGAATATCCTGACATCGAGGAGCAGGCTGTCTGGAAATGTACATATTGGCTGTCACTGTGTGTGTAAAGAGAACAACTGCTAAAGTATATGTTGCATACAGCCAAAATTTCATTCTAAACAACGTTTACTAACACATCTACAAATGGTCTAATATTCTACAATTCGAACCCCATCATTATCTCATTTGAGTTATAATATTGATATAAAACTACTGATTCATTATTTGAATTTTTCCTGTGACAGCTGTTCTAGTAGTGTTACTTAAACCATTATATTAAAGTTACTGATGTTCTGTTGTAACTAACCTTTCTCAATAAAATCGCTTCTGTGTTTTATATAATTCTCTATTCAATTCACTAGTGAATGAACGAATGCTTGTATAAAGGAGTTTAATGTGTGAATGAATAAAATATGTTAATTAATGAATGAATGATTCAAGTTGGTTGGCAATTACTAGTAGACTTTTTTCCAAATAAATAAATTCAATTCTCAGCGCCGTCACGGATCAACTTCAATTTCCCCCAAAAATTCGTCTGGTCATTTTTTTTAATTTCAAGATGACATTCCTGGCAACATGGGGATGTGCAAGTGATTTTTTTAAAGATGCTACCAAAATTCAAAATGGCCGCCAGAGGTTAACTCAAATTTAAAACTTAGTCAGAAATTATTCAAATTTTGCCATTACATTCCCCACGATATAGAGATGTGCAGGTGATTTTTTTAAGGTTTTGCTGAAATTCACAGATCAACTTAATTTTTTGGGTCCACAAAAAACAAAAATTAGTTTGATCAATTTATTTTGAAATTTCAAGATGACATTCCTAGCATCATGGGGATGTGCAAGTAATTTTTTAAAGATGTTACCAAAATTCAAAATGGCCGCCAGAGGTCAACTCCAAATTTCTTTGTGGGCGCAAAAAATGTAAAACTTAGAAATTAATCAAATATTGCCATCGCATTCCGCACGATATAGATGTGCAGGTGATTTTTTTAAGGTTTTGCTGAAATTCAAAATGGCCACAGATCAAGTTCAATTTTTTTGTGGGTGCAAAGTTCAAAAACTTCCATATCAGAAAATATTCAAATTTACAATCACATTCTCCAAGATATGGAGATGTGCAGATGATTTTTTCAAGGTTTTACTGGAATATAAAATGACCGCCATGAATGAAATTTTTAATTTTATGTGAGCACAAAAACTCGAAAATTGATCACATTACCCAGCATCTGGAAATGTACAGTTGATTTTACTGAAATTTAAAATAGCTACCACTTTTTAAATATTTGTGACCGCAAAAACTCTAACCTAATTCATGGCGGGGATGATATAGGACTTCAGGCCTCCATTACAAAGTTAGCATATTTTTCTGTCGTCAACTTTTTAGCTTTGCTTGTCTATGGCAGCGTACACTCCTACATCGGTGGTATCGCCCTACTAAACAGATAACACTGAGAGATCAGTGTAATGCTAGCGTAGCTTTAGTGTAAGTGGGTTGGATGTCGTCCGTCAACTTTTCCTGTATCTCTGATTCTGTTCAGTAACTTTTTCTCAACATTCACAGGCATTAGCATGGGACAATAGAAGACATATAACAGTGTGACGTAAACACTCTATAGGCCTACTGTCACCGATAATTTCCCGACGTTCGTGAAACTTTCCCAAGAACATTCCTTATTCAATTACGGTGGTGCAGTCTCATTGTTGGTTACGATTTGTTGTGTTTAACTGGCTACGGAAGGTGTAGGCTATACCCACAATGTAAAAGACGGGAGTACTTGATATTTGGTCTTCTAACTTGGCACAGTGGGATGAAATGACCCGATGATTCTGTGATGCAGGTACGAAAAGGAGGGGATGTGAGCAACATGAATATTCAATATGACGTCACCGGTTTACTGGCTGTGGTATGGAGGTCACACTCAGGTCACCTGCAGGAAATGGCCGGGAAGAGGGGGGTTCTGGGCCCGTATTCTCGAACATCTCGACCAATCCGAAGCCTACGATTTATCGTAACTTGTACGAGAATACGGGCCCTGAACTCATAGCACATATAGGTGATATCAAGAAGTCTGCCGGTAGCAGACAACTGGATAGATGAAGATGAGAATATGGTACAAAAACAAAAG